>VUQR01000024.1:11079-29061 GCA_015108515.1 Hemichromis elongatus | reverse complement strand
TATTTTTGTTTTTTTAATTTTTTAAAAAATTTAAAAAAAAATTTTGAAAAAAAAAAAATTTTTAATTTATTTTTTTTTTTTTTTTTTTTTTTATAAAAATGCTATATGTTACATATTCAACTCAGAAAGGCTGCCATGATCATCTCACACCAACAGTGCAAACTTTATAAGTAAGTTCAGTAGGTAAATGAGTATACTGTGAAATATAATTAAATAGTTCCTGTAATGAATTCATAAGAAATTTCAAACAGACTGAACTTTCTCTGTGCAAGACTGTTGGGAGAATTTTAATACACAGTGTCATAATCCTTATCCACAGAAGTAACTGAGATTTAAAAAAAAAAAAAGTTTTTCTCAATTAAGGTTCAAGACTGTCATCATTTTAACTAATCTGATTTACTGCCAGGAAGTTTCAGTTGTTAATTATTCTGTGTACCTTGGGTATCAGACATCATGTTTCAAACATCACGTAGACCTGATTCTTAATTGATTTTCAATATCAAATGATTCTTCATAGCCTACTTCAGAAATTCTGGAATAGCCTTCCATATCAGGTCATCTGTTTGTCATCTGGGAAATGTATTCACCTATTTATAAACCACGTGTGATCTATGTTTGTAAGGTTGAATGGCCATGTAGCTCTGCATATAGAGGGTAAAATAGATGTTACCTTTAATGCATAAAAAAGCTTGTTAGTTTTTTCCCTCACATTGCTCATGTTCTTAAGTTTTCCCTTATCCAAGGGAGTATGATATTATCAAGAAAGAAAGGCATACTGAGGGGTACACTTTAAAGTTAGTTCAACATAGCCAGGCTTTCGTTTCGGTTAGCTGGCTAAGAAGATGCTAAAACCCCTGTCAGAGATAACAGGTGTCACAACTCTTATCAACAAGTTTGGCTTAAACTGTTTAAGCCAAACTTGTCACATAAAAAGGACATATCATGTGTCATATGAATCTTCTTCCATTCATAATGTTCATAGTGATTCCTGTGAGTTCTGCCTACAGAGACTTTATCACGTGATGATGAAATAATAAGTATTTACAATAAAATGTAACGGGACAAGGTATCACTACTGGAATTGGAAAGATCAGATAAAATCACTTTTATTTATATAGCATTTTTAAAAACAACAGCTGTTGAACAAAGTACTGCACAATAGAATAAAAATTTATAAAAAAAAAAAGTAAAATCAAAGATAAGAGAATAAAAAGAATAAAATAATGATGGACTCATAAAGCTAAGGAGTAAAAATGGATCTTTAGATGGGTTTTAAAAGTATACAGTGCTATAGATTTGGAGCAGTCACAGCAAAAACCCGATCTCCTCTGTGTTTTAATCTAGACCTTGCAACAACTAGAAGCATTTGGTCCACAGACCTCAAAGATCTCGCCAGAGTATACTAATTTAAAAGATCAGAAAGATCTATAGGAGCTAATTTATGCAATGATTTAAAAACAAGTGTCAAAATCTTAAAATCAATTTGAAAACTAACTGGCAACCAGTGTAGTGAGGCAAGTATAGAAGATATGTCCTCTTGTTTGCGCGTGCCAGTCAGACGGCTTGCCGCAGCATTTTGAACCAGCTGTAGTCGTCCAATAGATGACGAGGTAACACCAGAGTACAGGCTGTTGCAGAAGTCGAAGCGAGATGAAATAAATGCATAGATGGCTTTTTCAAAGTCTCTGAAACAGAGAAAGATGCTAATCTTGGGATTTAGTGCCCACAATGATTAATTATTTTAATGGTAAGAGTCCTCTAAGTTCTGCTGTTTATATTTAGTGTTACTGCTGCACATTACATTTGTGAAATTCTAGAATGTGTAAATAATAAAATAATATAATAATAAATGGTACATATAAGATCTGCAGCAGAGAATCTTATATCACAACATATGGTCTAAATCAGGGGTGTCAGATTTAGTCAAATATGGAGCAAAGACCCCAAACCGCCACCACTGCACAGCTTTGGAAAGAAATGTATCATTTTTTATAGATTTATCTTAAATCAAAAATTTTTCTATGATAGAGATTTTTTAAACAGGAATTTCCTGTTTTATATCTACAGGGCAGGCAATGAGCTACGGCTGATAGAGCTTTTTCCAACTTCTAATGTATGTGTTAGTCCCTGTAGAGAAATTACTCCTCTGCATTTAACCCATTCAACTTGGTGAAGCAGTGGGCAGCCACCAATGCAGCGCCCGGGGAGCAGTGTGTAGGGACGGCACCTTCATCAGGGGTACCTCAGGGTAGCCGTTCAGTTGAGTCAAACCCCTGACCTTCCGATCATGGGGCAACCACTCTACCTGCTGAGCTATCCCGTCCCACTAAGGCGCTAAGACTTCTTTCTTCTTTGCTACAGCACTGTTTTTTGTTTATCATGGAGAGATGTCCTGTTAAAATTGCAGTCTTTCTTATATTAAGATATCTCAGGATTAAATGTGTAATTAAACTTTTTTACACTAAGAGAAAGGGGAGTTTGACTGGTCCAGCTCACCTAACAAAGTAACTGGTCCATGATAAATAAAAGAATAAAAATAAATAAAATTGGTTTGACATCCCTAAATAAACAAATTAGTAAAAATGTAGCACTTTGAGGTAATCTTAGATCAGAATCACTGAATTCTTGTTTTTAATCCATCAGCTGGCTGGGGCATTTTGCCTTGTTCTCTTATATCCATGTAAAGAACATTGTTATGGCGTGGTATATTGACTTTAGGCCTATATAAGGAAGTTCTTGTAAAATGAGTGCATACATAAAGAACAATATTGTTTTGCTGTCTTCGTTTATCAGAGTTCTGTACTCTGCTTCGGCGCTTTGCCATTTAGTATCACGGTTAATGCTAGTTGTTGATTTTTGCACTTGAAAATAATAACTTCATTCTCAAGGACAAAACTTGATTGCGCTTGATGTGAGTGCAAGTCTGATTAGTTGGATTATTCTTAGAACGGTAGCCCCTCAAGATTAAACACTGAAGACGATATTGGAATATGAAGGACATTCAAATTTGATTAACATTTTAATTTCTTTGAAGTTCATAACAGTAATACACTTTGGAACCCTGACGTGGCCACATAATTCTCAGGCAGCAGGAAGTATGACCTAGCAGAAATACTAATAACAATACAGGGCTGAGCTGCTCTTTCTGGTGCACAAATATTGTAACCTTAGCCACAGTGATGATAAAAAGAAAGAAGGTCATCTGGGCCTCAGTTCCATGTCAGGTTCTCATTACCATACTATATTAGAAGTAATACCTTCCGTTCTTTCAATTATACAGGGAAAAGATAGGATATTTTCATTAACCTACAGTCTCTCTTATATTGAGAAGATGCTTCGGAGCAGTCACAAAAAATTACAAAATTATCCCTGATAGCCATCCGGAACAATTTACACTAGCAGCTGCAAATCCTGTTTCGAGCTGCTGGTTATTACACTGCTTGATTGCCCCTGTCAGTTATTGCACTCTGACTGTTTCTTTAGGATACCTGATTACGATACCCTGATTTAGATCCAAACACTCATATAATATGGCCTATGTGTCTTTTCATTGGTGATTAACAACTGAACACTGATTGTTTTCTCTGTTTTCTTTGTATTATTGTAGAGTCTTTACCTTAGAATATAAAGCACCTTGAGGCAATTGTTGGTGTGATTTGGCGCTGTACAAATAAAATAAATTGAACTTGTAATGTAGTGGTGTAATGAGCAGGTATAACATATAACACAACGCTATAAAAAAGTATTTGCTGCTTTCCTGAATTCTTGTTTTTTTGCATATGTGTCACTATCAGATTAAACCAAAAGGACAAAACTTGATTGTAATGGATTTTAAGGATAGAATCACAAATAGGAAGGAGGTCAGAGTTAACTACACAAAATGGTTGGAACTGAATGGAAAAATAATAACTACAAAACTAATGTACTCACTCTAAGAATCAAAAGAAAAAAAAAACTCAGAACAAGGAACTCAGATGCAAAACAATACACTGGGGAGACCAAACGCTGCATCAGAAGCTGAAGTAATGATCTGGTAATTTAATTGCCACATTGACTGCCTCTTTAGTATGCCGCCTTAATGAGGATGATCCAACACAGCTGACTGAACACCTCACCTGCGGTGGCTCCGCCCCAAGTGTACCTACCCATAGAGAAAAGAAAAAACAAAAGAGCACACACAAAAAAAAAAACAAAGCGTCAGTTGCTGTTAATGTTTTGGATTATAAACATTTTTTGATAACTTTGTAAACTTAAGTAATTACAAAATAAATTATTTTGTTGAGAAAATAAAGCTAACCAAACCTACCTGGGCCTGTGTAAAAAAGCTGGTGCTTTCCAAAAAAAATACTATAAAACATGAGCGAAATGTAAACATAGACATAACGGACAAATCATCATCATCAAATATAAAGTACAGAAATCACATTGCTGTTGAAAATAATCACGTCTTCACACAGCATGTGAGTGAGACAATACTTATCTGTAACAGAATGATTTCAGCATTTTTTAAATGTCAAGCCACAGAACATAAATATAATGAGGGAACAAATTAGCTGTGGTTTGCTAGAAATGATAAGAATACGAGAACTTTTCTGCCAGGACTTTGTTGTTATTCAAATCACCGTCTTATCAAAGTTTTACTCTTTGAAGTTCTGTAATCCTTTATCTCAGAGCTTTGTTATGTCCATCCTAATGCAGTGATACGGCCTTACATGATAGACATTTAGTGAGTCTGTTTTCTTTAATTTAGCTGTCTTTACTGAGCACTCTTCCAGTTTTAAATATTACTATATTGTCAGCAGGGACTTCTGGCTACACAAGTTTATCTAGCTTTGTTCACAAAGCTAAAATTCCAACAACTGAATTATGAACGGAAAAACTCCATACAGCACCTCAGCTTGGTGGCTTAATCTGTGCAAAAGGATCTAACACAAAACAAAGTAAACCTTCATTCTTTTTAATTTACATTCATATTAAATGGTAAATGGCCTGTATTTGTATAGCGCTTTTTACTAGTCACTAAGGACCCCAAAGCACTTTACATTTAGTCATCCACCCATTCACACACTGGTGATGGTGAGCTACATTGTAGCCACAGCTGCCCTGGGCAGCACTGACAGAGGCGAGGCTGCCGGACACTGGTGCCACCGGTCCCTCTGACCACGATTGCCACAAATAGCATTTGCGCCTGTTTGTTCAGAAACATCATAAATCTTTGCCTTGGTTGTAAATTTTATACTTAATGTTTAACCCATAAATGCACACTCAGATGTTTAGCTGCTAAATCAAGCCAATCTAACCAAGAAATGAACAAATTCATTTGTTGTGTAGATTTAAACAGTTAAACCTAACAAAAAACAAAATAGCTTAATTAAGTGTAATGGCATGTGGCTTATACAATACAGTAAAACACACAAAAAAATGTCTTAATGCTATA
This sequence comes from Hemichromis elongatus, assembly GCA_015108515.1. Lineage (NCBI taxonomy): Eukaryota > Metazoa > Chordata > Actinopteri > Cichliformes > Cichlidae > Hemichromis > Hemichromis elongatus. The sequence goes on along the minus strand of VUQR01000024.1, from coordinate 23,624 downwards.
AAGATTCATTTGAAATTAAAAATATACTACTTTAAAATAAAATAGCTCTAAATTTAGCAAGGCATTATGGAAGGTATGTTTGATGGTTTTATTAGGATCACCATTAAAGTTAGCTTCAGCTGTTCTTTCTGGGGTTTGTACATAAACATAAAATCAACAATCCTCCAGCTCATCCCAGGAAATACCAAGGCATTCAGAGGCAACCTGATGATATAACCTGGGAAGACATGCCAAGAGCCCCTTGCCCAGAAGGCATTCAAAAAACCTAACCAGGCTTCTTTCTTTCTTTGTGAAGGAATAGCAATTCCATTGTCACTCACTAGGCCCTCCCTCTTCCTTCTAATTGGACACACCATGTGTTTGCCATCAGGATGTGTAGCCTCAGAATTTCAGTACTTTGTCTTTGTCTTCTTGGCCCTCCTCAGTCTCTCCTGGCTCCTGGGGGGAGCATTTTTGTGGTCTAGCACAATTGTGTTTTCTAACAAAGACACATACAGAGTCACTCAAGATTGCAAACAGGACACAGCAATGTTTGTTTATCTGCTTTTTATTTTCCAGTATCTGTGTTTTCTTACAGATGCAGCATTTGGTGACCCATTGTGCTTTACCCTTTATTTTTATCTGCTTTATTTTTTTAGTGGCTTTTTTATTTTGATAGATTCAATGAAGAAATGACAGGAAAGCTGGGACAGAGAGAGAAGGGGCGAGACATGTGGCAAAGGGCCACGGGTCGGGCTCGAACTCGGGCCGGCCGCTCTCAGCCAGTCAAACCGCTGAACTGAACCAGTGCCCATCTGCTTAATTTTTTTTATCCCCCCTTTTTTTATCGTCTTTCTGTCTCTTTATCTTTTATTTCCTCTCTTTACCTTTAAGCTCTGGCATAAACTACACATGTACAATGCTAATGTCAATAACAATACAGATATAAATGAACGAATAAAACGATTAACACGAGGAGTTTATAGAGCCCTTCTCAGCAAAGCAACGTGTTTTTTGCACAACGGTATATTCAGAGCATGATTCTGCGCGCTAATGTTGCTGGAAAGGACAGTTTAAAAAAAAAAGGAAAAAAATCATCCAAGTGCAAAACTTCACTTTTGCACTTGGCTCTCTGTCTTCACTAAAACGGACTGGTACAGAGCCTGCGTCACTGTAGACTCAGCCAAATATGCCATAGTCCAGTTCACAGGTTTGTCAACCAAGACTTTTACTGCATTGCCAAACATGCTAAATAGTAAATTGACTGGTGGTTATATCTGGGAGAGGCCTGGACAATGTACGGTAATCTCACTCCAACTGGATTTTGCTGACTCAATGTTTATGTTTACCAATGAGTGGTAGGCTTTCTTTTTGAGTTGTAGTCAGTTCAGGCGGTGCTCAGACTGGTCTGTCTACCGTGGTTGATAGAGTCTACCGCTCTATCAACCACGAGCTGGTGCTTTGGCCCTTTGGGTTGTTCCCAATGCCTTTCATAGCCATGCTCATGCATCGACTCATGTCTACTCAGCTTGGTTGGTACAATGCCTGAGAGGAACTTCCATTTTGTGGAGATGCAGCTGATTGGCTGGTAATTTGAAGTTTTCATACCCTCGTGGGGCTCTTACATTATTGTTCTGATGGCCTCTCTTCCCCATATATTGCTAATGGGAGATGGACACACCCTCAAAACATGCTGCAGTTTTCTTTGAGACTGAAAGAAGCACAGCTTTGAGTGAAAATATCTGACAGTGGCCATGAGATGGCAGTAAGATGAAGGATGGATGCACATTTTAATTGACAGGTGATGAGCTTTATGACAGTTACTTTGGTATATTTTAACTCATGTCTACTTTAGGATTGTCCTGATGGAATGCCGCAATATATATGTGTCTGTGTATTTAAATATTTCTATAGATATTGTCTTTTGCATCATCCTAATCTTATAAAAATGTTTCTTTCCATACTTGAGTTGAAGTAATAGTAATGCAAACAAGAAAAAGAAATAATCATTTCGTTATTTTACTTATGTGCTAATTATTAAAAAAGCTTGCACTTATGCATATGTGTACTCTACTGGTTCACAGGGTGGAACAAAATATACTGAAAGAGTTATTTAGAAGAAGAAAAGGTGGAATCGGTATCTAGTTAACCTCTAGTTCAGTCTGAGCCTCATACCCACAGAAAGTGCTTTTATACTTTCTGCTTTGATAGGGCTGTTGTTTGATGTAACCCCCTGACTCGTTTTCCTTCTCATTGTTGGGTCTTATCATTTCCCTTGTAAAATTGGCCAGCATGTGCTGCTGCTTTAATTTCAAGCTTATTAAACAGAGGGATGAAACTGAGGCTGAAGTATTAAAGGGTAGAATTAGCATGTGGAGACAATTTTCTGTGAAATTATTACAGAGGGCAGCTGAAGTTACCTTTGAATGTTCACTGTGTCAAGCAGATTCACTGTTTACCTGTTTCCCCAGAGCCTTAATTAACCCATCACACACTTCTGAACCTCCTGCAATCATTGGAAAATCAGAAAAAACATCATTTCTCATTAGTAATTGTGAAAAATTATTTAATTTAGGCAAACATGAGACAATGTAAAAAATAAATCTGCCGTAAAATGTTTTTTAGATAAAGTCATTTGTATAATTTACCAACAGAGGTAAATCTATTCTCTGATTCAAGCTCACAGCATAAAACCAGCATTCCACTGGCTGTACTTGCCAATCCAACTGGAAAACTGCTTTCAGACATGTACCACTTATGCACATTGTGTCTACTTTCAGTCCTTATGCGAGCCTGAGGCCATGTTGTGCATTCACATTTATTTTGTTTTTTCTTTTATAGTTGATGCTTGCTTGTGGTTTTAATTACTCTTTGCTTTGTTCATGTGACTCGTGTAATGTGCTGTACACAATACTGCTTGCCAGGTATTTTGTTTTGTTTTTTTGTTGTATTGTAGATTGTTAGCTAATTTATTCTTAACTCACCCCAACCCTCCCTCAAGCAAGACGATTTGCAATGTTCTTTATGTTAAATAAAACCTGTCATAGCCTGGTTGTCTTTTTGAATAGAGAGGTCTGCCTGTCTGTTCTTACACAATTGACAATGAATCATCTTGAATTAAATTACTGATGATAATTTGATAAAGTATATCATCAACATTTTACAAAAATGTCTGACTATCCGGATGTAGAGTATCCCGCAACATTTACCATGATCAGTGCCTGTACCATCTGCAACTTGTGTTCTTATTTAGAAAGACAACATTTTATCAGAGTTTCAAATGTTAGATTAACTCATGCTATTACTGCAGCAATGCAGATGACAACAGCTGTGATTAGTGTGCCTATTTATGAACACAACCAGTGCTTGTTATGCTGTTATCTTGTTTTTTTGGTTTTTTGAAAAAAAAAAAAAATACTCCATACTACTGAACTTTCTAAATTACTTATAAGACAGTGTATAATCCAGATTTCATACTGAAAACATTCCCTTTCATTTATTTTCACATAGCTTTAAAGCCCTTAAATGACTTTCTGCTTTGATGCTTCCAAATTTGTGTACAATTGAAAAAAATACACCAAAAAGTGGGGCAAGTGCTGGAATGAAAATAGGTCAATACCAGGAAAAAAAAACAAAACAAAAATATTAACAGTTTGCATACACCAGGACTGCAGTTTTACCTATTTATTGCACCAGGAAAGCTATGCTGTAGAGCTAACTGCTCTACAACAGTAAGATATGAACAGATACTGATTTTAATCAGTATGCAAATGGCATTGCTCATTACCATAGGCATACCCTTAATCGTCATTTGTCACATAAAACACGATGAAATTGTGGAAACTTTTTTCTGACCATAAATCTTTAACTTTTAACTGACTTGTACCCTTTAAACTTGTGGTCTATAGAGCTGCAGTATGTTATTGTAAAACATATGGCACTTCTACAGCTACTGGTTTTGCACTTGGCAACTCTGTTTCCTCTTCTACTTACAATCTGACTTTTATTTTAAAAGAGAACAAGAGTGTGATTGGAAAGTACAAACTGGATCCAGGATAAAATAAATCACATTACACTGCTAACACAGCTTGGCCTAGAGTGCTGTCTGCAGATGTTTGCAAACACAAAGCAAGATCCCAGAGTTGTGATAAAGCTGAGTGTGTGGTAACCCCAACCCACACTGAAATTCAGCCTTTGTTTCTAACTAGTTATGTTACTAAAGTAGAATGACTGTGATCCCGCAATCCCTTTGAAGTTTCTTTGGGCTGGTTTTTAACTTTGCTTTGTGTTGCTGGCTTTGTGTTGTCACATAACAACTAAAAGACTAAAAGATTGTATGTGTCCTCATTTGTCCTCATTTTTGTTGGTGTCTTGGACTGCAGCCCTCAGTTTTTACATTACATTTTGAATCACCATTACAAGACGACATTCATAGAAACACAAGGATTTAGCTGATGCAAAGTGGAAATGAATATCTAAACCTTTGCTAAGCAACCGGCATGAACTATATTTTTTATAGGTTTTCCAAGGTTACAAGGTTGTGTGATGAGACTGCGATCTTGGATGTTTGGTGGCTGAATTGACAACGTATGATCTCTATCATGTTCCTCAAGCATTTCTTGGGCATTTTTTCTGGTGTGGCTATAAACTGTTTGGACAGTTGCCAGTGATTGTGCTTGGTCTACAGCAATGTTTAGATATGTGTGCATGTCAAAAGTAATTTACATATAAATTCCAGTATCTATGGAAACCCAGCAGATAATTGTACTTACTTTACCTTTTACTTTACCTGTGAGTGGTTTAACGATGCTACCAGTTTATCTTTAGGTTAACAGTGTCATGATCGGGAAAAGTGCTCTGTTTATTCTCAATAAATGCTCCTGTTTAGCATGCTGGCTACACCCAAATGTGGAAAAAGCTAGTCATGGGTTGGAGGAGGCACGCATTTAGTTTAGTAAAACCTGGTGCGCAGGTCGCGGCTTCGGAACCGGTGTTACGAGGGATCTGCGGGCGAAATCGGGATGAGAGAATGAACAAAGTGAAGCAACACTCACGGCACCTAAGGCGAGCGGAGGGTAACGCAGTCTAGGCTTTAGGAGCTCCTGATATTAGAGAAATGATGTCTGAGCGGAGAACAGTGCAATTATAAGAAGGTAACACCAGCATATTTTATTGGTAAATGAAAGTGGGATCAAAAACAACCCATGTTTTTAGTTTGACTGCAAAATAAAATCAGTTGGCACTTATACTGTAGCTGTACATTTTATTGGCTGATGTAAGCAAGAGTAAATCCTTAAAATTGAGCAAAGTCCCTATATCATACATTCTAGGAATTCACAATCTGTGCCTAACACATAAACAAACATTCCAACTCTTTGCAACCCTACACAGCCTATAGGTCAGTGCTTGACTACATCTTTATTTTGCATCACTTCTGTAGAATTCAGCTGCACTCTGCATGCCGAGGGGAACAACAGTAGATACAACATTGATGGTTCAGAGATAAATGCATGTATGGTAGTGCTATGTCAAAAAAGGAAGTCTTAACATATTGTGCTGTTAAGACACACAGCCTGAAAACTCTGTTATAGGAGCACGGAAGAGACAGTGTGTTGCATATCAATGAGGGCATCAGTAATGCAATATTATAAGCACAGATTGTAAAAGGTTTGGCTATTTCTTTCTACAAGTCTGCATCTACCTCACTCTATCTTATTTTACAGCTGCTGTCAGCTGTCTTCATATAACTTCATATAACCTATAATGAGACAGAATAGAAAGCCTCAATCAAGCTCACTTTGGCATTCAAAGCTTTATTTTATCCACAATAGACACAATAGTGTACCTGACATTCAGCTAAATCAGTTTGTCTGTATTTCATGGCTTTCAGTTTTTAAGAGTCTCACTGAGTCTCATTGAGACTGTTAAATGGCAAGTACAAGTTAGTTTGCAAAGTTGAACATACCTGACTGGCCTGCGGCTATGCAGCTCCATATGCAACAAATCGTGATGCAGTGTGTATTCTGGCATATTTCAATCAGAAATTTTCATCAATTTGAGCTACAGTAGCTCGTCTGTTGGATCAGACCACACAATCTTCAGTCCCCATATGCATCAATGAGCTTTATCTGCCCATAGATAGATGATAGATGCTGACTAGACTGCAGACTTGGAAATCCCCAAAAGACTTGCAATTTTGGAGATGCTCTCTCTCAGTTGTCTATTCATCGCAATTCAGCCCTTACCAAAGTCCCTCAAATCCTTAGGCTTGGCCATTTTTCCTGCTTCTAACACATCAACTTTGAGGAAAAAATGTTCACTTGCTTCCTAATCTATCCCACCCACTAGCAGGTAACATGGTGATGAAATGTCTGCCTGTAATATCTAATCCATCTTCAAATTGTTTATTGTTAATCAAATAAATATTTTTACTGTCCAGGGGCAGATACCTACATTTTTGCATTAGCCAAGCAGGAGGAAACCTACCTTACTATTTTAAGAATGAATATCTAATATGGCAGTGGATTACAGAGGGTATTTTGCAGAGTATTTTAGATATCAGGCACATGTATTGTGACTCATGTGGTTCCAGATATCATGAGAAATGTTACCTCTGAAAAACAAGAGGGAAATGGACTGATAGTGTACGCTCGCAGACCTGTGAAAACACTGCCCCTAGAGATATGTGTCAGAGCAGTATCTCTAAGAAACGTAAACTAGCTGTCAAAACAGCTGTCAAAACAAGAAGAAATGTTAGACAGAGGCAGCCAGCTAAAGGGAGAGGAGCATCAGTAAAATGTTCCAGAGTTTCAACAAAACACATATTCTGAGGCTCAACAATTATAGCACTCATCCATAGTGACTCAGGAGAATACTTGGGAAAACATTTGACATGTTCACCATACCACATACCCAAATGTCCACTGTAAAATTTACATTTACCAAAATCTTCCCCAGTTTCTGCAATAAATAGAATTTGGGATTTTCCTTGTAATTCATGGCATTTAGCTTGAAAACGCACAATTTTCTTGTAATGAACATGTATGGTGAACCTATTTTACCCTTCAACATTTTTTTATTTAATCGACTATAATAGTTTATTGTTTTCTAGGATTTATCATCATTGCATCAACAAGAATATCATTGCTTAGAGATTCTGGTATACCATTCACAAAGCTCATATCTTTTATCTGAAGAGGTTAAATATGGGTCATTTACATTAGTGGCTGTGTTTGAACATAAATCATTTAAAAACTAAAGATGAAAGCCTGACATTTTTACTATTCTTTCCCACCATGATCATAATGATTGGAAATGAAGGACAAATACATCACAAATGTTAGGTAATTGGCTTGATGAAAAACATTTGGAGCACATACTAATAAAAACTTATATGCAGTTAAAAAATTACAGCAAATTGTAAGCGATTTCTAAATTATATAGTAAAATGTTGCAAATGCTGCAAAATAAAGCATGTAAAATAATTTTTAGGAATATTTAGTAAAAAAAATGAAAAAAAATATCATTTTCATACAACCTTCATACTAGATTAATTAACTATGACAAGCTGTACCACAAAAAAAAGAAATATCAGTAGATAGTGTAATCAAAATAGAATAAATTTTTTGTTAAAAAAATAATTTTGTTAGAAATTTCACTCAAAATGAATATCTTGCTAACTTTGCAAGATGCTTTAAAATTTTACTTGACTTCCTTACTACATTAATCCTTAATTTTTGGACAGATATATCAAAAATATCTGAATACTGGCTAGTTAAGAAATAAACAAATGAAAAAAACTTTGCATTGCAAAAGAGAACTAATGACAATTTTTGAATGGCACATAATGATATTTCACAGTATGCCATTCACTATAGAAAATACTAATTTATTCAACTTTCAAGCTGGATTGAACAAATATGACAAGCTGTATTACAAAACAAAAATATTGGTGGTCTGTTATTTCAGTTTTATTTTTAAAGCTCACAACAAGGTGCTTTATTTTTCAAGGTAAAGATCCTACAATGTTTGAGAGAAGACAGTGGGAATGCCATAGAGTCATGAAAATGTGATCTGCCCAGATCTTAGCAGTTTCAGGGGCAGATGGAAGTTTAGGAAGGGCATTCAATTGAGCTGCTTTCGGGAATCTGTCAATGATGTGAGAATGACAGTTTTACTGTTAGATGGTGGGAGGCTGGTAAGTCTAATGCGATGCGAGACCACATTCAGTGAAGCTTTGTAAGGCACTGCAAAAGCCCTGCTGTCCGGCAAGTGCTGCTCTTACTCTGGGCACACATTGCACAGGGTGTGACATACTCCCTCACATCCCTTTCCATGGTGTCCCACCAGAAGTAGCATCTGAGTAAAGAGAGCGTTCGAGTCAGACAAGGATGGCAGGCAAAGCATGCCGTGCGGGAAGCAAGGTCACGGGTCAGGATCTCCTGGGAGGTGCTCTTGGATTGTGGCTTCCTTGTCCCAGGTAAGATTCCCAGTAGAGCAGGTGGCAGGTGGCCAGAGTGGACTAGTCTGAATGTTGAGAGAAAGCATCAGGCTTAATGTTCCTAGGCCCTGGGCAATAAGAGAGATTAGAAGAAAAAATGATTGAATAATAGTGACCAAGGAGCCTGGTGTGTGTTTAACCTTTTCACAGAACCGAGGTAGATCAGGTTCTTGTGGTCCATCCAGCCAATGGCATCAGTCCTCCAGTGCTAATTTGATGGCCAGTAGCTCACAATCACCGATGTCATAATTGCACTCTGCGGGAGACAAGCGTGGGGAGAAGAAACTCTCAACTGATCTCAAGTAATCTGAAAATTCTGACCATAAATGAACCATTCGGTTACAAAACCGATCAGGATCAACAATAGCAGTAATACAAAATATGAATATAAAATAGACATTTTTATTTGTATTCATTACTATTTCCACATTTAGTAAGTTTATAAAGAAGCAGTATACATAATAGTCAGAAAGCTTAAGTTTATAACACTTAAACGTGTAAAACAAAGCAGAGAATAAATGTTGGGGTTAACTTAGATGTGGGCTTTACATTTTGACAACTCACATCTCTTACTACATCAATTTTCCATTGTATTATGTGTTAACAAAAGGATGAAGATATGAAAAAAGAGATGTTGTTTTTTAAGACATGGTTACATTTTCTGTTAATTCTTTAAAGAGATTTTTATCAGCCTTGATTGAAAGATGTGTGATTGGAATCAGCTGTGATTCCAATCATACACTTTTATGTTTTTGTTGAAATGGAAAACTCCATAAAAGCTTAGGGAAAACACAAACAGGGAGTCATTTCATAAGAAGTGCTTAAGAATCACAGTCACGACCCAGCGAACATGGTTAACACCCAGACATCATAGTCACAGTACGACAGCTAAAATTAAAATACGCTCACTCTTCCTGCCTAATGGACTACCCACTTCTTTGAACAGTCATCTATGAACTTTTAAAGCTGTGATTCCCAGATACTGATAGTATCTGGGAACTGAAAGTATGGCACTAATGAACTAAATATACAAGAAACACTTCCCAAAGGTGAAAACAGCAAACATGTTTTGCAACTAGAGCCAAAAACATGCTATCCACTACAAACAGGCAAAGAAATACAAGATACTGGTAAGCAGCAGTCGTGGGTTACCAGCCTGGTAGCCACGCCACTCCTCTGGATGGGCTCAGGGGCTTGGGCTCAGCCCTGGCATAGGGGCCTCTCCTTTGTCCCCTCCTGGCTACCTGAGCCTCAATTTTATTCTACACTCAACTTACTTACACTCTCATGATGCATACATATATCGCCTTGGGGGTGGGCACACTAAACAGTGTCCACAGAATGGTCTGTTTATTCATCCTCACCCGTTTTGCCGGTTCCCACCTCTCAATTTTAAAAACATGGACACATTGAAAGTTGTTGGAAGGGGCCGTGCTAACACTGGCTGTTGTCTGGCAGAAGGTGTGGGATTTTCACCCCCCGACCCCAGTTCTCTGTTCACCGCGGGGCTGGGGGAAGGAGCTGGCTGACTGGTTGCCCTCTGGGCTGGTGGGCTTCCCTGCTGCTGCAGGATCAGGGACAGTATGCTTGCCTCTACCCCAGAGTAAAGGGAACCATCTCCTGGGTCTGAGGGAGAATTGCCCCTTTGGGGTTGCTAGTGCCGGAGTATGTTTATAAGTTTATAAAGAAGCAGTATACATAATAGTCAGAAAGCTTAAGTTTATAACACTTAAACGTGTAAAACAAAGCAGAGAAGAAATGCATCACTGTGTGAGTTATGTCTCCCCAGTCCCTGTGGCTCCCTTTGAGTAACATGGGCTTAATTTTTTACTTGAAAGGTAGCTGCATAACAACCTCCAATTTACTGTTTGGCTCTATTTGTAATTATACATGCCTAAACTGTGTTAACTCTTGGTTAACACTTTCAAGAGTAATTCTTGCGTTTTTTCAGTTTAGCTATACTCAATTATATAGCTCAACAGAATAGTTATACAAATGAATATAGCGTTGAACAAATGAGTTATTGAGCTATTCTGTCAAAAATAATGGTATATAAAACCTGTAATACTGTTGTGCAGATATTTCCAGTGACAGAAAGTGTTTCATTATATTTGTTTAGAAAGTCATAAGTCATGACCAGATTTCTGGATAACAGAACTGTAATTTAAAATACAATTAATTCTTGATAATAAATGGAAAGAGTAATTAAAATGACTGATATACTTTTTTATGCTTATTTATATATTTATATTTATTTACTTATATTTTTATGCTTACTATTGAGGTTATATTTGGCAAAGTAAGCTGAAAGCACAGAAACAACACTAGAGAGATCTTTTCTTCACACACACAGAGAAAGATTAGCAAGATTTGCGAAAAATCAAATGGAACTGTATTTGACTAAATTAGCTAAAAAGTACATCTGGTAATGCTTTATTTATTTTTTGCCATATTATAATTAATCCTTGAGGTGGCATCAATGCCACAAGACACATGGGATATGGAGTTCACATCAATGTAATACTCACTCATTTCATTCCGGTATGTACCACTTGTCACACTTCAGATAAGTAGTACGCAAGATAGGTTGATAAATAAGCTGAATTTATAAAACCAATTTTTTTTTTTTTAATTGTCATAGTAAAGGAGCATCCTGGCATAGGACAGGTAAATACAGACTCTTCCCTTTCATCCCGTGTTTATTCTTTGCAGGTTTTGTTTACTCACCTCAGATACCATTGCTCTTCTGCTTGGGCTTTTAGGTCCACTTAAGTCTGAATCAATGTTCATCAGCAGGGACCAGAGGTGACTGTAAAGACTTGACAATTGTGCACTATTGATTACAGTACCATCCACCCACACTAATTTAAACTGCGTATGACATTATCAATACTGACCCAGTTTCACAATAACTGTTCAGGGAGTTTTTGTTGAGGCAGTGGATAGGTAGAGCTGTGTGTGAGAGGCTGCTGAATGCTGGGTAATTACAAGAGAGAGTTGGGAATCCCTGATGATGAGATATGCCAGCAGCCCTTTTGTTTCTACTTTTGGTTGTTTATTTGAACTCTTCCTGCCTAATGGACTGCTCGGTAACAAGGTCACAATGCACAAAATTACACCAGACACCAGAAGCATTTGTTTTGTGTGTGTGTTTCCATGTTGTCAAACACTAGCTTTTTGTTGTAGTGGAGTTGTTAGTTTGAGAAAAGTTTTGAAAATTATTTTTTTCTTTTCATTCTTCATTTTTTTCAAAGTTGAAAAAGTTTGGCATTCATATAATGTAATTCAATTACACTAAAGAGTTATGTCAATTGTACTAGCAATAAATTATTGTTAATGTGATGTGTTAGTCAAAGCAGAAGGCTTGATGGTAATTACTGTGGTTGCAATTTTAGATCTAAAGCCTCTACACATTCAGCTACCACTTATTAAGGCTCAGCACATTTCATTGCTTTTATTTCTGTCAAATTGTGTCTGATTTAAAGTAAAAAGATGAAAGTAAGTAGTCAGGCTATGGCTCCCCACACCCACTGTTATACACTTACATGGAGAAACCTATTGAATGCATGCGCGCACACACACACACACACACGTGTGTACCTAGGTACTCACAGACACACACTATCTTGGTCGGCTGCTAGCTCTATACATATCATCCATGATTAGTTCTGTATGCTGGACAGTAATATTCAATATTTATTATTTACTGCTACTTATGCTTACGTTGGTTGTTGCTGTGGCATCCCTTCTTTGGTTTTTTTTCATCAGGTGGTGAAGCAGATTTTCAGTGTCTTTTTCTCTTTATCCCTCGTCGTTTTCTTTCCCTCTCCTTCTGTTAACTGTCTTCCTAACTTCTCTTTCCTTCTTCTTGCTCTTTCCCGTCCTGATTGTAAACTTAAAATAAATTGGAAAATAAATATGTTAGGCTTTTTTTTTTGGCCTTTAGACAATAATTCTGATTGCTACAGTGCCAGACAGAACAGGCAAAAAAAAAAAGAAAAAAAAAAAGAAACAGAAGATGCTAGTAGCTGGTGAGGCGCAAACTAAATCTAAATAAATGACAGTG
>VUQR01000024.1:0-11059 GCA_015108515.1 Hemichromis elongatus | reverse complement strand
ATGCCAAAAAGCCAAAAAAAAAAAAAAAAAAAAAAAAGAAAAAAAAAAAGAAACAGAAGATGCTAGTAGCTGGTGAGGCGCAAACTAAATCTAAATAAATGACAGTGACTCCACTGAGCACTGAAGCACTCACTAGCTGCACACCATATGACAGGAAGATTAAAAGGTGGATGAACATTATAGTGAAAAAAGCAGAGCTTTAAGCAGCTGGTTAAAAATCTCAACCCAGCATACGTGATGCTATGTAGTAAAAAAATGTCACCTTTGTAATGCAGCAATGTTGTGGAGGGTTCACCAGGGTTCACAAACATGATACTTTTACCTAACATTTTGAGGGAAAAAACCCATCTACACTTGTTTTGTTATTACATTTGATATATGATGCATCGCTGCCTATAATACTGTGTCAATAGAGTTATACTTCTATTGCTTTGGGATAAAGGAAAACAAAATAGATTAATTTTGGCCCTAATAGAAATTAGTATATCACCACTGCTGAAGAAAGTGAATTGTTTACATAAATGATTATTCATATAAATCAATAAAAAAAAATTTTATCAAATCTTACATTGAAGAAACACAAAAAAACCACATGAAAATTAACAGTTGAATTTCTTTAAGAAATTACTTTTTTGCCATTTCAGCTATTGTTGTGGGGGCCTAAAATGACCCCGCTGGTGCTTTTATGGAGTAAATTCTGTGTCCTTCAGCTTCTCACTCTTTCGTGTCAGAAGACTCTCACTGAACAATTGTGAAAAAGACTTACATCAAATTTTCAATTATTCAAAATCTTTTTTCCCTTCCTCGGTAATGCGTGACACAGATAAGGAGACAGTTCACATTAGCATTCCTCTTTTTTCACTGTGAAGTCTTTCCTGTGGTCATGCCCTGCTGCGCTCACCCCACTGTCAAGGACACACACTGTGGTACTTATGATGACAGTATGGCCTTTGCCCTTCTATCTTCTCAAGCCTCGGTTAATTCTAAATGAAAATCAGTAGACCTTGGATAGATATGTGTGAGCACCTTTGACCCTGCCTCCTAACCTTTGTGAACAAATTACATTGCCACATCTGCAAAAAATTAAAGCTACCTTTGATGAGCAAGTTATCCTATGGAGACACTCAGTAAAGGCAAGGAAAGATTTCCCTCCAAATAAACTTTCATCAGTCCTCATTCTGAGATGAAAAGTGTGAACAATTTGTTCACATTTTTGTGAACCCAAGAAAGTTTTCAAGGCCAGATTTTAGTAGTGGAGTTTGTTAACCTTGTCAAGAGTCAGTTCTCTCTCCCATTCCATGCTATCCTTAAATGATGTGCCTCTCTTAGCACCCAATTAGGCTGTGTCATTTCTCAAGTTGTACAGGCCCTCAGTATGATAGGACATGCACCAAAAGTATATGAAGGAAAGGGCAGCCAAGTATGCTCTTTGGTCAGCTCTCTCCAACATGCACCAGCTCCCACTATGAGTCAGCCAAGGCTGTGTGATCAATGGGGAGGAACTGTGTAGCTATTATTTATAGGATCACCAGCCCATTAGAACCAACTATCCTCTAGCCTTTGCCACAGACTGTTTATGTGTGTCAGAGTGGAGAGAAGTAGAGTCTGAAGATGGTTAGCAAGCCCATATTGTAGGAATCAGTCTTTTCATTTATCTCCATTCACACTTACTTAGTTTACTCAGGGTTGCAATGCCCAAAAAACAGCACACAGCCAAATACGTTGTCAATAAAATGGTAAGGATAACAATTACACACTAATTTTCCTTGATAGAAAAATGTAAGCTGGTCAGTATAAAGTCAAAAGCATTAATTCCTTCCTGGTTTGAAAACATGAAAGCATAATCCCACAAAGCAGTGATAAATCCCCAACCCGTCTCCCTGAAACCAGCACTTGAACAAGCATACACAAAAAAATATTTCCCTGAAGTATTTAACAAGATAAACTTGAAAAAATTAAAAAAAATACAATTTGTGCCGCCTGTCTGCTCTCTACATGGCCATGGTTACCCTTCTGTTCTCTTTCCTGGCTGAAGAATTGTAAAATGTGATTACATTTATCATCAAATAGCCATCTACTGTATTGCCAGAATTATTTACTATTAGCTGATAATGACAACTCGTGAATGACTATTTTTTCAAACGTTTCTTTTATAAAAAAAATAAATAAATAAAAGATAAGAAAAAGATATAAGAAATAAAACATTTTGAAAACGAGACATCAAGAAAACAGTGCCATGCAAGAGTTATTTAACTTTAAATATACGTTGCATTTCTTTACAATTGTGCTTGATGGAAAAAAAAATATGCAGTGCAAATAATACACAGTGATACTATACACTGTGATTTCTAGCTTCAATAATGTGTGGCTAGAATACCATATATTATAGTAATACAATGTGTTATTGCAATAATAATAATAACATTATAATAACAAAAGTAATATATAAACTTTTTTTTTACTGCAGTATGAGATTTTCTTTCCTTACTCATGCAAGACAAATGACTACCAAAAAAACAAAAAGACAAACAAGCAGGAAGTGAGAATCATTTGAAATAGGACTACACAGATATGGCAATGATAACATTATAATAATGACAAAAATTAACACTGAAGAAACACATGGAACGGTTTTTCAGATCAATATCCCATTTCAATTAGAGACTCTGTTCATGGGTGGGACAGAGCAAAACACACAAGGAATGATACCTGTTTCAGGTTATGTCCACATGTACACAGGTATTTTTGAAAACACAGATTTTCCTTTTTTTTAAATATAAAAATCCAATCCACACTTGCAGTTTTGAAAAAAATATCTCTGTCCACATGTAAACCCAAAAATCAAAGTCAAACGCTGTTAAGAATCTGCCAATGTAGACATGTTGGCCAATCAGAAGTCTAGGGGCAAGGAGGGAAAGAGTAAGAGTGGCTGTCGGCTGTCGGAGATGTCGACATCCAGAGTAGAGAAGGCAGCCGCTGTCCTCCGACGTCTCCAACCTATTTGGGACTTGACCTCCGTGAATGCTAGAATTAAGATCAGAGTCAGAGTGAACTCTATCGTCACTCTGACTGCACTGTATGCTAGTGAAACCTGGCGCTCAACAAATTCGACGTCTAAAAAAATGCTTCAACAACGTGGCCTGCGGTGAATCCTGAGAATTTCCTACTGGGATTAGATAACGAACAAAGATGTCTTGAAACAGAACCACCATCTACCAGAAATATGTTCCTCAGTGGGTGTGTTGCCGAGTGGGGAAAACCATTAGAGATATCGGGCAATCGTGGCTCAAGAGTTGGACATTCGTCTTGTAATCAGAAGGTTGCCGGTTCGAGCCCCAGCTCTGACAGTCTCGGTTGTTGTGTCCTTGGGCAAGACACTTGACCACCTCCGACCACCACCGACTGGTGTCGCCCTTTAGCTAATTGTGTCTTATTTTAAGTTTGGTGAGATAATTTTGACTAGAAATAAGACAAATATACTTTTAAAACTGAGTTTTTGCAGTGTTGCCTCATGGTGTTCCCATTAAAATAAAGTCCCGCCCCTGCCTGCATGGACTGGAGCTGGGCTGGAGATTTGGCACCTACATAACAATGGGTCATTAATAGGTGATATGTAAAATTATCATGAGCCGTAAGTTTGACCCCCTGCCCTAGATGTTTTGGGGTAATGTAGCACTTAAAACAATATGGTAACCTAATTTCATTTTTGGAGGTCAATGTGCATGCATGAAATATCCATGGTCACAGAGGCCAGTTAAAAAAAATAACCTTCTCTAGGGAGTTTAAGAAGGGCAGCAAGTAGCAGTAGAAGAAAAGTGAACTGGAACAGTTTTTGACACAAAATGACACAAAAACTGCACATAATAAAGTTATGTGCTGTAGATAGTATCGGGCTTTATAATCCCATAAAACCCAATATTATCTGCAGCCTTTTTTTTAACCTGAGAAATAAAATGAGGTATTTTGGTGTGCAATTATGAAAAATCTCTTCACTATGTCACTCCTTTTTACATTTCCCTTTTCCAAAAGAAGCAATAAATAAACATGTACATCTACTATCTAAACCTGGTATTGGAGCATGAAAGGAGTATACAATTTTATTGTTAGTTACTGAGTTAGTCAGTTACGAGTTTAGCTCTGTTTTACTGTTTTATTTATTTAAAAGGGACAGTGCAGTTTAACATAGTCCAAATATAAAACATGTGACTGATGTAACGCACATAAGTTTATAGCTATTGCTAATTTTCAGCCATTGTCCCTATATATGTCCTTATATATATATGTTGACTCACATAATCACATTCTAAAATAAGTTATTGTGCGTGAAGATTAAATATGTCATGTGGAGTTGGTTGCATTAAAACCATGCAAACTATTGCATAACTGTAACACTGAGTTAATTGGGATTAGGCAGTTTTCCTACTCCCCTTTGTGTAGATAATTAGAAAAATCCTCCCCAGTATCTCACTCTTTTCTTTCCACTTGGTGGAAACTCTGAAGTTCTTAGAAAATAAAAGCCCTGTATACCTTTGTGTTGAACTCACATATTCAATCAGCATTAATGTCTTTAAATAAGACTTAATTTTCTGATACATATTTTCTGACTTTCTTTGTACTTTGTTCCTTTCATTTCACTCAAAACTGCAGTAGTCCCACTTGGAAAATATGCGTGAACATGGTTTCGAATTTGTGAGGCACTGTAAACAGTGCCAAAAAAATCTTACTTGTGTCACTAACAGTCTAAATTAAACGTAAACCACTGAAGGCTATGATACCCTGGTAGGTGCTGACCACAGCCCTGACCTTGTTGACTGCTAAGCAAAAAGAAAGAATATCAAGTTGTTTAAAATTCAAATGGTGAGGATTTTTGCTAAATGCTGGAAACCACTGAACAAAAGACAAATCGAAGTTTTTGTTTTTTAATGCCGGAATTGGTGTCAGAACCTGCCTTTGGGTTTGATTAGGAAAAAGATGCTTTTCAACTGTGAATATGATCCATTTTCCTGTTTTTACATTAAGATAGTGTTAGCACAATATTAGTGATTTGTATTGCCAGCTGTGGTGTACTTTTATTAAAAACCTTTTCAAGACAAATTAGGTTGGAGATGAAAGGAAAAAGTGATAAATAATGTGACTAATTTATAATACTAGTACATATGAGTGTAACGTATTGTTCAGCCTATTCCTGCTGTTGGCTGGGTGATATGATGATATGATAATATGTGATACAAGTAACGTTCTGAGGCTTGCCCTTTGTGGTTGCTTGACTTGCGGTCTTGTAGTAGTAGTTGGCAGACAATGAAACAAATAGACAAAGTTTTGTATGTTATATTAAAATAATATTTATTTGTCCAAGTGTCAAAATGTTAAAGAATCAGCCTCGTACAAACTATCTTTCGTTACAAGACTGTAAGCATTAGTTAAAATCCTTCAATCCAGTGGCATTAGAAGAACTGCGGGTTGCTGCTTGATGTTGTCAGGAAACACTGTGTGGAAGGCACGACAGGGAAAACAGGCAACTAAAGGCAGACAAAACTGACGTAACTGGGGTAACGCTGAGGGAAGGACACAGAGATGAGACAAGCACATGACCAGTAAACAACCAAGACAAGCTAAACTAGAAACATGGATAAACTCAAGAGCATAAGCAAACCGAACTAGGAAACATAAACATAACACAGAGAGATAAAGACTAAACAAGACTCAAAATCCAAAACCATAACCTCAAAACACTGGGTCAGCAACCGATGTACCCTAACAGATGTAAATGTGACTGTCTGTCGTGCTCTGTAGGAGAGCCCCTTGTCCCCCATTCTAAGATGGGATTAAAATAGATTAAAGGGGGAAAAATAGATGTCTTGAAAACCATGTTAAACACAACCTTTATTTTTTTATTTTTGGCCTAATACATGTAAATGAACTCATGTTAATTTAGCACTTCTATAGTTTGAGCCCTCTAAGTACATAGTACTACCCACTCACACAGGCATTCATAAAATTGTTGACTGTAAATTACCGTAAATGCTTTAGGGGAAGTTACCGTGTCAGCGTGTCTATCGTGCTGTTTTTGAGGATTCTTTAGAAAGGTTTAGTCATATGTCTGCACTAAAATATGGTTAAGGAAATTTACCTTCTGTGGCCATTATCTATTAAACCTATACATTAAAGTTAGTGCATCATATACATCATCATATACACTGTGCCATATATTTGCCAACACTCAAACACATGCACTCCATGCTTTTTTTTATTGCTTTTTTCCTCCATAGTGCCATAAATGCCCCAAGGATGCCATTTACCCTACTGCTGCCACTGAAGTGGAAGTGACTGATGGTGCAACAAAAACTGTGACAGCGTAAATGGAGCTGATTCATTCGGTTGCAAAGCAGGGAGCTCCTGTTACACTGCCACCATTCAAAATAGTTTAAATGTTTGAATTTGCAGCTCTAGAGTGCAGAACTAAGGCTACTGAAAGTTAAAACTCCCAACTCACATGATAGACAATTGGCAGCTCAAAGCAGTTTGCAAATTTTCTTTTTTAACCATTCAATTACTTACTTGAAATGGCTCTGGCTTTTGTACATTCTCAGCAGGATTGAAATACTTATTGTGAATATACAGCAGACGTGTCATTCTGTGAAAACAGTCAAACATCAGTCATCTGCTCCTGTATCAAAGCAGCATTCTTTGACTGCGGAAAGCATTCTGTTATAATTGCAATGGACCACAGCGGTCCAGTTTTGGCTCATTATTTCAATCAGTTTTGAATGTCACAAAGTGTGTGGGTAGATCAACAAAAGAAACCTGATGCTGCTCATGAGGTGCATTTGCATATTGAAAATAAGTCTTGTTCTAAGCTTACATAATTTCTAAGAACATAATTGCTATTCCAATTTCAGTGTGTCGCATCAGAATATTACTGCACAGCTGCATGATGAAATGGACATTAGAAATTATGTTTCCAATTTTTTTCTATGTTTAGAATGACCTCTCTACTACTTTTTAAAGGTAATACAGTGATTCTTAAAAAATAAATCAATAACAGCAAATATTATCAAACTTTAAATAAATGTATATTATCTATTAAACTTGCTTACTGTTGTTAGTGTAAAATCTATGAATAATGCTATTAAATTGAGCCGAATGATTCCCACTCTCTACACTGCGTTGCTTTTATAAGCGTCAGTACATTTTTGCAGCATTGATAAATGCAGCATGATAAGGAATAATATGTTTTGAGTTTAAAGAAAGAGGGCAAAAATAAATAAATACAAATTTGTAATTCTAATAAAAAAAGTCTATACGTAGTGTGAGGGTTGATCATATATAGTACGTTTTTGTGATTTCCATGAGTACCTCACTGAATCTTAAAATAACTTAGCAAAAAAGCCTACTTTCAGTGTTGTTTTTGTTCCTTCACAGGTGCGCACTGGGGGACGTTGTCACACACACAGCATGGCTTAATCGGTCAAGTATACTGTATGCTGGAGAAGACAAGTGGTCGATTGATCCCAGAGTGAGTTTGGTGACTCTTAATCAAGAGGAGTTTACCATCAAGATTGAAAATGTGGACATGACAGATGAGGGACAGTATGTGTGTGCAATCCAGACAAGCAGTCGACCAAGAACCACCTCAGTTCACATCCTCGTCCAAGGTAATGATGCCAAGATAAAGACAGCTACAGCTGCTTTTATGCTACTAAATTCAGCAAGGAGTCCTATGTGAAATTCTAGTAAACTATTATTTTTTCTGAATATGCTACATGCAATGAGTCTCTGGTAATCATAAAAAAATAATTTCCTGAACTTATGCAGACACAATAGCTTGTGCCTGCTGCAAATTAGACTTTTTGTTCTTGACAGTTGCAATTTTAAGCCATTCTTCCTCGAATGTGACTTGAGGCTAAGCTATTTTTAGACCCTCCTGCACGAGTTCTTCTTTTTTTCCTTTTCTTCTTGTTTTGCTAGTCTACTATCTATGACTGCTATCTAAAGCACCAGCACAGCAGAGCAGAAGTGAAAAAAAGCCCCAAACATATAGAGTCAAAAGAGACTTCCAGTGGCTCTCTTAAATCTCATTTTCTTATTCATCGCTCCACTGGTGCAATCAGATGCCAAATGCCTTGCTCAAGGAATGAGAGGAGAGTGTGTTTCTCATCCACTATATTAGGTAAGGTTAATGGGGAGTACCAGGTGTTAAGATGCTTAAGTTATAATGATGTGTGGAGTTGTGATAGTCTCCTAATGGCATTCAGAACACATTGAGATGCACTAGACTGTATACACACAGTGCAATGGGGCAGTTTAGAGCTACCACTTTGATATGCAGATGAAACTTGTAGCATAAAGTGCTGCTCATACAATATTTTTCTGAGTTTATGTCATAGATAATAGTGTTTCTGTAAGAATGAGCACATTATTAATTTTTTATATGTTCTTTTTATATGTTTATATGTTATGTATACATTGTTGCTGTCAGTACTGAATTTTAAGTATTCTATCACCACTGCTCATTCGCTTGTACCATACTTCATGGTGAAGAATCTTATAACAAGCTCAACTTATTATGTTCTATATTTATTCATACAAATATTACTAAATCATTCTTGCCTAAAAATGCAATGGCTAAAAGCCGATTAGCACGTTATGTAATTTCACATATGCTTATCCAGTAAAGGAAATCACAGAATTTGGTTTTGTTCATGTGGACGTAGCGTTTTCAGTGGGAGAAATGTTTTGTTGCTCATCCAAGTGACTTTTTCAGTCTCAGTTGACTACAGGTTTTACCAACCTCATAAGTAATACATTTGCATAATGACATAAACTAGCACCAATGACTAACAACAGGCCATGAAGTCAGTTTTATGATCATTAATACAAAAATCATGACCATTGACCAATGGCCATGAGTACCATTCACAAAGAGTTGGTGAATGGCTGCAATCACAGCATGATGCGGTCAAAAGCATGTACCGTATTTTCACGGCTATAAGGCGCACATAAAAGTCTTAGATTTTCTTCAAAAAGTGCAGCGCGCCCTATCGTGCAGTGCGCGGTTCACACCGAGATAAACAGAGATAGTTGACAGAATGAGACAGAATGATATCAACTCACAGTGAGAGTTGATGGCAGAAATATTAATGTCTATGGCAGTTAGTAGATCAAATGTGATTAAAAATAAGCAACAAATTCTGACATTCATGTGTGCTTCATGTGCATTTGAACATGATGAAAATGCTCAGTAACCTTGAGATCAAGATCCAAGGTCAGAGGTCAGGTTTTCTGAAAATCTTGTGACTGTGATAACTAAAGAAGGTGCAACATTATAGGTTTTTCAAATTAAAACCATACAGGCATCTACTAAAAACCTTAGACGAGTTTATTTTTTTCTGAAAATCCTCTTAATGCCATAACTTGAGAACAAGGCAACAAAAGACTTTGAAATTGATACCACAGGTGTATCTGCTAGGAGGCTGAGGGTTAGCAATGGTTGCCACTGTTTTTTTAGCCTATTCATCTTCTACAGTTTCTAATTTATTAATAAAAGTCTTAATGACTGACAGATATCATTTTCGAATATGACCGTTTATTATGTAAACCCAGCTCTCAAGAACATCGAGAGCCAAATGATTCCAGAGAAGCAGTTTTCACATTTAACCACTGATATAATGAATCTTTAATCCAAAATGGAATGGCAAAATTGTAGCATTTTGGTCCTATGTAATTTATCTCTCCTACGAGGCAGTCCACAAATCTGGATACTCATGATGCTTAGATACACAGGCTAGAAGAATCAAATTTATCCCTTAACGTTAGACCACAAAACAAAAATTTGGATGCCTCATGAGAGCAGGTGACACAGGGAGTTTAACATATATCAACTGAATAATCATTACCTCCCATTCTTACAGGACTAAACAGTATTTGAATAACCTGCATAATATTCTTCGCCCTAAACAATATCCCTGTCATGACCAATGAAAAAGCAAGAATATCAGTAAACACAAAGTGAGGCAGTTAACAATGACGTAATAATGATATCTCAAGTACACTATATCTTCTTAATTTTGGACTATTTGGACATGTGAAGTGAAGATAGACATGAAAGCAGGGAGGGAAAGACATGCAGCAAAGGGCTGCAGGTCAGACTTAGACCCAGGTCTATTCCTCTTAGGCCATACAGCATATGGTCGCCTGCTCACCTACTGAGCTAAACTGACACTCTTAATAATTGTACTTAATAATTATGCGTGTTGTATCTTACTAATGTACAGTCAGCGTAGCAAGCAGGTCAGGTCAAAGGGGCAGGAGTGAGATGATACATATGCCTGGAGGCTTCTTGTTCAACAGAACGTGGACTTGTGGGAGTGTACAGAGGTCAAAATAATAAAAAAACAAGAGCATCTCAAACATCTTTCACTTTAAGTAGGATGGCTTCTATAATAGAAGGCGGTGGGTAGCACAATTATAACTGGCTCTCCTTCTTTTCTCTTTGCAAATATTATATCAGCGGTAGTGCTTCCTATTATAACGCTGTTTACTGATAATCTTCATTTTCGTCAAATGACGTGGCATCCTTATGTTCCTAACACATTTCTCAGTCCATATCAGTATAGATGAGCATGCTTATTTTGATGTGATCTGATCTTTTCTGAGTGTTCCTTTTATTTCTTTGAGCAGTGTGCATATGGGTTTAAATACATACATGCATCCTTAGTAGTATTTGGTTAAATATTAAAAGGAAGTTGCACCTTACCAAAGATTTTTGGTAGCCATCAACAAGCTTCTGGCATAATGACAGATAATCGTTAAAATTCATATAAATTGGTTCAATTCAATTCAATTTTATT
The DNA here is from genome assembly GCA_015108515.1 of Hemichromis elongatus. NCBI lineage: Eukaryota > Metazoa > Chordata > Actinopteri > Cichliformes > Cichlidae > Hemichromis > Hemichromis elongatus. The sequence continues at coordinate 209 of VUQR01000024.1, read as the reverse complement.
TATATAGCGACAGATCACAACAACAGTCCCCTCGAGGCACTTATATTGTACAATAGTACATACAGAGAAAACCCAACAATCACATGACCCCCTATGAGCAAGTACTTTGGCGACAGTGGGAAGGAAAAACTCCCTTTTAACAGGAAGAAACCTCCGGCAGAACCAGGCTCAGGGAGGGGCGGCCATCTGCTGCTTTTCTTGTTTGGAAA
>VUQR01000023.1:58828-83468 GCA_015108515.1 Hemichromis elongatus | reverse complement strand
ATGCTAACCAAGCATCCGCATCGTTTACATTAAGAATATAATTCACACCCAGCACACAACTAAATGTTTCAGTGTTGGTATTGTTTTAACAAGAGCAACATTGTAACATTTTTGTCATACTACAAAAGGATGACGTCACGTTTCCATCAGGTGGCTTCTGCCTGCCTGGCTTCCTGTGATCGGTACACGGGTGGCCAGGTTCCGCGTCTTTCCTGTGCATTTCCTATTTGTTGTGTTAATCACGTGATCGTAGTGTTTTTTTGTTAGCTAATATATCGCTACTATGTTGTAGGTTGTCATTCCAAGTCCCGCTGAAATGAAACGATAACACGCTACGTTCATTCATTGATGAATGTTTTGGTACTTTGGGAAGTTTGTCCCACAATCACTGGTCTGTGGATCGATGCCGAAATTAAGATGTGATAAATACTACTAATATGTCATGTTGCTGATGTACAGCATGAAATCGAGACGACCGTAAGTAAGAAGCTGTACATCGACGTCACGTTTCCTTGTTAGCCAGCCTGCTTACCTGTCCAGGTTATCACCGGCTGCTGCGCCGCACGCCGGCGAGCCCCACGGGTTTCTGTTCGCCCCTGCACCGTCCCCAGCGCCGGCAGCTCCGGCCTGTTTCTCCATCTGCCACACAACTGTTTCGTTTCTGGGTCACTGGGGGCGGGGATGGATGGTTTCCTCTGATACAGAAAAGGGATGCGGATGAAATCAAACCTCGGCGTAATTCCCGTGTCCGCTCCCAGCGGGCTGTAATGGTTCGCCAAGGACTCCGAACGGTGTGAAGAAACTAATCTGAGGCTCGGCAGCGGATCTCACATGCAGTGGTTTCCTCTGCTTTGGTTGTTTGCACTTCCTCTTAGTCGCATCTATACTCGCAGCATTGCTCTTGTTGTTCGCAAACAGTGACGTCGCCACAGCTATAGGCTGCTATAGCATTCTCCTAACGATAGGCGTCGCTATTAAGAACAAAACTGCCACATCAGCGCAAGTAGAAAGGAAGAAGAAGTCAACACGGAAAGGAGAAAAATGGCCTTTTTAAAGCACACGAAAGGATTTTGTTATCAGATATGGTCATGAAATAATAACAAAATACAAAAAACACGAAAAATAAATAAATATTTTATCTTCAATGAAACCTGTCTGAATTTACCAGGGTTTATACCACATGTAGTACTGCTGGTACACACAGCGGTACCTGCTTAAATGATGTTTTATATAATTTTTTAATGCAGAAAATACAAATATTACAACAAGATTCTAACACAGGTATTACATTCTTTAAGGCCAACTGACAGTAAACATGGGATGCAATGATACAGCATATATACAGAAATTATGTTCTTCAGTTTCAATATCTTTTTTACAAAAACTGTAAGCTGTACCTCGGCTTGAACCTCAATCAGAAAAATTCAGCACCATAATAAATATCATTAATTGTCTTGACATTAACCATATTCTTTTTAGGTAATAAAGGGAATGGCAATTAATTGGTTATAACTTTTTCTCCACACTTAAAAAAATCTATCAAATGATTTCTTTTTCTTTTTTACAGGAAGAGGAAAACATTCTTTCGTAACTAGAAATCTCTGATTTTTTAAACACCTGTCCTGTTTGGCAGTTTTAGGATCACTGTCTGAATGCTTCATTGTGCCAAACACATTTGCTTTCCCAGAGGAGCATTGTAGACTCTCTGTAGGCTCCTCTCATGGATGTTTTTGTTTTATATGTATTTTATTTGATTATTTGTTGGTGAAGGAAGGAGAAAAAGGCAGAGGAACACAGGAACATATGGCCACAGGTCTGATGATACAATTATAAACTCAATCACCAGCCTGTGGTGTCCTGGTGCCACATGCACTAATGGACCTAACCTGATATTTGAACACTGGGCAAACTGTGGTTCCACACCCCACTCAGTCACTCCAAGAAGTACTTTGAACTGTTGTTTGGTGCATAGGCTGAGGTGAGCCCGAGCATATCTAACATGCACTAACTCAGGCTCCCTTCTCACCAGAGAGGTGACACTCCAGTGTTTCACAGCACAGATTATGTGTAGACTGTGTAGACTCCTACATTATTCTGGAGTCTTTCCTTCTATCATGAAGTTCACAGAAGAGGCAACTTAGTGCTTGATTTTTCCAAAGATCTGAATGTAAATACTTCCCTCACTGACTCTGATTTTTATCAAATAAATCCATTAGCCATCATCTAGTTGCTAAATACATTATATCTGAAGTGGCTGTAGAGCAGGTCACCTACTAACTGGAGGGTTGGTGGTTCAATTTCTGGCAGCTCCAATCTGCATGCCTAATATCCTTGGGCAAGATACGAACCCCAAGTTGCTCTCTGATGAATAAAGCCCCACATTTCTTGATTTCTGCTATTAATGCCATAATGTCTTTTCTATGCTACTAAAGACCGCCACTGTCACACAACAGGAAGTATCTGGACAACTATAAATCCTTTGTCTCTGGGTTCATACTGAGCAATGCTCACAGTGATGCTGGAGTTGTAGGTAACATTTAGCATTTGTTGATGAAAACTGAACACACTAAGAAAAGTTTGTGAAATTTAGGATCCACTTTCACAAACCAGGTGACCAAGACAAACAAACACACGAAACCAGTGAAAGAACACACACAGACCTCAGCCAGAACGCTTTAAATTAATTTAATCAGAATTATTTACAGAAAAGGAGCCTTTCAACAAACCAATTAAAAGAAACACGTGAAATGTTTTCAGATTTCACCTTTTCGTTTGGTACAAAAAGATCCTGAAACACATTTTATGTGTATTCATTACAAAGCCGGCTATAATGTGACACAAGCCCCTCAAACTACAATCCTCTACATAAATGAAAGCGTCTAACTGAAATGAACAGTGACAGAGGACTTGTCACAGAGCCAGAGTAAACCTCAAAGTTTAAGATCCACACAGAGGAGGCTGAAACAGAAGCCTCTTCCCCTCCTGGGTTAGCAGGTACGAAGCAAAAAATGCCCTCAGAGATAAAATCAAACACTTTGAACCGATGGAGCAGAAATCCAAAATTTATACCAACAATTTCTGAACCAATATTACTTTCCTTTTTATAAAACTGTAAGGTTTTACACTACATAAAATATTTGTATTTTACAACAATAGAACTTTCGACAGTAAAATAGGTTTTGATTGAGGTAATTACATTACATCATGGTGCTTATACAAAGTAAAAAAAAAAAAGAAAATAGATTTTCATTTGTTTTTCCCCAAAATACAACCAAGAGCCCAACACACACGTTTTTGTCTCTGCCGTTTCTTGCCGCTGTGTGAGCTTCAAACCTCCTTGGTGAGATCAAATACTCGTTCGGCTCACACTGCCACTCTTTGCACCAGCAATCAGCTTGCACTCCCCGCTCTGCCTCACCATCCCAGAAAAAGCTTCAACTTTGGAATTTGACACACATGCAGGTAGTTTATTCTCTTTTATAACTTCAAAACATCATCCTGACAGTTGCTGTATGTACTCCCTTCTTACGTTATAGCTACTTTTAATGAGGGTGACAAGACAGCTGATGACACCTTCACTGACGTCAACTTGTCACCTTGAGTAAAACATAAACAATACTTTCAGTAACTCTGATTTTTCCGGCTTCCTGTTCTTTGCCGTATTTTGGACACCTAATGCACTGGGGGAAACAGAAGGGCTAAATAAGCTGATGCAGGAAAGTGTTCTGCACTAGACTGACAAGCTAAAGGTTGGCTAAAAACTCAAAGCACAAAACCAGCGTGGTTTGCTGCTCATAAAGCGAAGCTGTGAGGCTTAAAGACAATAAAACTTGGAATAAAACTGAGTGACTCTTTGATGACTGATGATCAGCCTCATGTGGTAAACTGGGATAAACATGTTGTTGTACAAAACACTTTGAATGCTCAGGTAGAGTAAACAAGCACTACAGGAAAATATTTCGAAACTCACACTTCATTTTCGTTCTCATGTCTTTAAAAATTTGAATTTCAGCCCATTCCACAGACCCTTATGGGGACGCTTCCACTAGGGCTTAAATCTGGGACTCTCCACTAACTGCTCTTCGAACTGACAAAGCTTCTCAGATGCAATGTCTTCAAGAAGTCCAGAAGCTTTTTCTTTCAAGCACCTTAGACCACGATGACCTGGATGACTGAGAACAGGCAAGTGTGAGCTTCTTCACTGGGAACCAACTTTAGCGTGTGAAGAAACAAATAGGGAGAACATAACCTGCAGGGTTCCAGTTCTATTCTGTGTGACGTGTAAGAAAAGAAGATTTACTTAAGTCCATTTAAACCAGTACAGATTGGCAGCTTTAAATTAGAGGACCTAACAGATATCCAGTGGGTCAGATTATTGGTATTTTTCATGGATCTATTATTTCATTAAGCTAATGGATTAGCACTGTAGCGAGAATCCTTCTGGATTACAGTAACATTTATATTTTTGTGATTGTTACCTTAAACTGTTCTCGTAAGAAAGGACTTATAGGAAGGATTATGATCTACAGCAGGTGTCCACGTAGACTCCTGTTTCCTGCATCATTTTCAAATACTTCCATCAGTCTCCCTTCCCACAGTGCAAAAAGCCAGGCTGAGATCTGGAACCGCACTCAGTACTGAGCGAAGTGATCGGCTTGATCCTCGTTTTAAACCGCACAACTGGCACTGACAAAGTAACACAACCGTGATTGACGTGTCGTGTTTTCCTGGAATCTGTGCTGTCGTTTGACAGAGCTCCAGAATCGAAGCTGCAGAGTGTTTGGATGGCTGGAATAAAGTGTAGGAGTCGCTGTGATTGTAACAAACTACCATTTATGACAGTTTGTGTTAACTGTTGACAAAGCCATTATATAAGAAACACTATTGTCCATCGCCAACGTTCCCTTTTTACTCGCATATACTTGTTGTTCGTGTGATGTCCCGAGTCTGGCTCAGTAGGATCCAGCTCCCTGACACCACCTGAACAGTTAAAGCACACGCTTTTTGGACATGTTCGTGCTCCCAGGTAGAAATTTTAAACTCAACTCTGAAGCAATAAAAATGATCATGATGTACAATATGAGCAAAATAACCTTTTTTAATTATTAGATATTAATAAGGCTTTCTTTTAACTTGCAATTATAAAACCTTTCATTTGAATGGGTTGTTCTTTGTTGAAAAAAAAGAAAAGAAACCACAAAAAACCCAAAAAACTATTACTAACAGGGAAACAGCTGTCCAAAAGGCACATGAGCTTTCAGACCCCACAGAGGTTTCACTCACTGTGGACACAATGTTGTTTTCCTCCATTCACTCACCCTGGTTACTAGCATCTTAGCATGCTGGGACCATAACAGGCCAGGACTGTAGTCTCCATCCATTTTTGTGTGTTTAGTGAAAACAGGACGTGATGCAGGATAAGAGACCAGCACCACTTGATCTTCCTTTACTCTCCTGAGCACCTGATATATATTCTGAACTGTATCAAAGTTGCATTCATCCATAAATGCTAATTCATTCCAACCAAGTTCATCGGCTAGAACTCTATTTGCTTTCAGTGATGTAGCTTAGCATATAGCAGTGGCAAACATACGTGGCTAAGATAGCTCCATATTTCCTCCTTAGCTATTAAAAAAAAAAAAAACCCAAATCCCCCATCGGTCACTCCGAACGAGAGACACGCGATATTTACATCTAGCTGGAAACTAGACCGTCATCCACTTGAGAACTCCGTGTCTGCTGCACCGTAAATCAATGTACGCCTTTAGGATAGAGACCTCAGCAGCAGACCATCAAGTAGAGGAAGTGTAAAAAGCGAGAGTTGTAACATTTTTTGTTTGTTCATGCAGGACACAAAGAGCCGTGAAGCAGCACGCAGGCAGGAGCCAGCTGACAGGCAGCAGCTTTCTCACATCTAGTTGTGAAATGAACATCGTTTTATTTCTGACGCTATAAAAGAAAGTCTCCTGATTTTGCTCAACCGACCTGGACTCATGACAGCTTAGTATTTGGCTCCGCCCACATATTGTTTATGTCTTTACTTTGATTAATTGCCTAATATGACCAAATAATTTGCACTGCATGTTGACCTCTGTAAACTGGTGGAGTCTGGAGCTCATTAAACTCTCCTAAGCAGACCTGAGGTAAAGTTTATGGATACAAGATGAAGAATGACCAGATGCTTAACTACAACTAATGTGTCATCACAGTAGGACAAGACTGAACTTCAGCTCTGCTCATCTGCCTGAATGAACACAGCCGTGTGTGTCCTGCATGTGTGTGTGTGCGTGTGTTCAAGCCCTTGGACTGAAAGCTGCTCAGTGTGTTTAAGGCTTCACTGTCTGAAAAGTGTGTTTAGAAAAGTCTGGAGACAAGGCTGTATTGTGACATATTGCATAAATCACCATCACGTGGTATTAGAGTTAGACAACACTAGAGCCATCAAATCTAAAACCTATTCGCTATTTTCTGTTGTTCAACAGTTAGGGCTGCACAAAACTAATTAATTCCCTGCATGTGCAAGACACAAATCAAACTGAAGAAGGCGTAAGTGCAAGTTAGCAAGTATTTGTGATATCTGTGTACGCGCGAGTGTGTCACCGGCCCTCAGAGAGGAGTCTGTAGGTGCGTATATTGCTGTGATGGGGTGGAGGTGGAGGAGGAGGTGGTGTTGGGGGTGGGGCTGTTAGCCAGATGAGAGGAGGAGTCAGACAGCTGCAGCTGCTCCAGTTTCTTCAAGTATTCGTCTCTGAGGGCCAGAAGCTCCTTGTAGCGCTGCTCCACTGGACTCTGCTGCTGAAGTGCACACACACACACACACACACAGTCACAGGCAACTCAATATTTTAACATTTCATTATTTTTAGAATATTCTTTCCCTAAACAGCAGAGTTACTATTAAAACAGATTCATTTCTCTCAGGACGGTGCAGCAACCTTTACAACATCTGCTTCAGTCAAACATTCTAATTTAGTCTCTTTCTGTCTCTCTCTAAAGGTATCCAGATACCCGTTATCTGGTAACTGAATCCAGATAGCAGATGTACTATATTTAGAGTAAAGGGTCCTGTGCAGCTGGCCACATGTTTATCTAGGCAAGGTTACAACGTATTATAGCAAACACAAGAGCAGTCTTACCTGTTGTCGTATGCGTGGGTTCCAGCGGATGTAGTATGCTACCCAGAGCTCTAGGTGGCGCATGCTGGCAACAGGGTAGAGAACCCTGCCAGACTCTGGGGTGTAGAAGGGGTTTAAATAAATATCCACCTTGCTGTTGACCAGAGACCACAGAGACACAGTCTTCGACCTGACCTCCTGGACCACAGAAGAGTTTCCATGTCAAACATTTGCACATGACAGCGTGAACATCAGAGCACGTTTGTGTAGGTTGGTGGCAAAGTTTCACTGAAAGCTTTCTTTGCAGTCTGTAAGTATCTGGGCAATGACTCAGTTCATTCTGTCCGTGTAATCGTTCGTGCCATTTTAAAATGTCTTAGGGACTTTGTTCTGTAACATGTAATTTATTTTGTTGCATTGATTTTTTTATTCTTTATCACATTAACTGCAGGAGGTGGCTGTGGCTCAGGTTGTGAGCTACGATCCCAGTCTGCTCCAAATATCCCTGGGCTACATACTGACCCCATGTGGCTCTCCGATGCATCCATCGGAGTGTGAATGTGTGTGAATGGGAGGGAGCACTTAACAGCTTAGGAGAAGTGCTGGTGTGATTGGGTGAATGAATGAATTAGTCATATAAAGCAGCGGTTCCCAACCCCCGGTACAGGGACCAGTACAGGTCCGTGAGGCGTTTGGTACCGGGCCGCGAGAGCTGAGGTTCGAGTGTGAAATTTATGGTTTTCTGGGTTTTATTGGTTAATATTTATTGTTTCTATCGTTAACTCAGTTTCCCTGTGTTTTTTCATGTGTGTTATGAATACATTTTCTGTGAAAATATCTTCGACAGAAACCGGTCTGTGGCGCAAAAAAGGTTGAGGACCGCTGGTATAAAGCTCTGAGTGCTCAGACAGAGCAGAAAAGCGCTATACAGGAACCGGTCCAGCGCTGTAGGACAGGGGTGGGCCACTCCAGGCCTCAAGGGTTACACATCTCAGCTATCTGATTTAAAAGTCACTATAGTGGTGAAGATAGGCAAGTGGTGCTCCTCAGCCTCCTGAGAGATGGAGCTTCGAATCAGTTTCATAAGTTATCGCATTCACAAGATGTTCCTCCAATTCCAGGTCAGAGGTCAAGGAGATTCAAACACACAGGTTTAGGTTTTGATATCACAGGTGTATCAATGTGAAACTCCTACGTCACTTTGTTCTCGAATTATCGCATCCATGAACTTGAGAAAATCCCATCAGCCTTTTACACCTGAGAGGTGATAAAAACTCTCATTGCACCCATCTCTATATTACGAAGGAACTCTTTCTTATATTTGCATGTATGTAGATGTGTCGTGACAACTTGACAATGTTATACGTGCAGGTATGCTTACATGCTGGTCTCGTACACTCTCACAGTTGTAGAGGAAGGTCCCGAAGCGACAGCTGTAGAGGTGATCCAGGATTGTCAGCAGGAGATTCTCATTAAACTCGAAGGCCGTCGGAAACTAAGAGATAAGAGTTAAACGGCACAATTCAAAGAGTGAGTCAGAAATCTCAGACTTTGTGATCCTAAAGTTAGTGAACATACAACATTTAGCAGTGTTCATGTCTTTCTATTGGGATTTTTTTTCTGTCTCTCTTTTGTCAAATGTATTAAGAAGGGGGGGGGGGCGTGACCGAGCGAGGCCGGTCTGTGTAGCTGACCTGAGAAGAGTTCAGAATGTGGTTTAATAATTAAAGTGAATCCAGAGCATAGCGGCCAAACGAGCTTCAGGCCTGCGCTGAGGAGATGAATGTGGACTACTGTATTGTTACAACAATCATTTAGAATGTGTTTCTTATGTTTTTGTGTTTGGGTGTGTGCTCAGTTTTAACATGTAGCCAATCAGCTGTTGGCTCCGTTTCACAGTGCTGTTTACCGCCTTTATTTATACAGGTAGTCCCATTGAGACGTTAGAGACCTGCTTTAGACAAACATTCAATTTACAACAACAAAAGAAACAAAAGCTTAAAACCGTCTGTGTACACACTCATATGAGAAACAGGAACAAGTTTCCGTGCTGATCGATGACGATTTTAGCACAACGAATGTCGCACATTAAAATTCATTATGAACGTTTTATAATCTTCTTCTGTAACTAGCTGTTGTGTTATTTGTTGTACCCTTGGTTTATTAGTTTATTCTCATTTGTGTTTTAACTGTAAAACAATCTGTAATGAAATTCATCAGAAATATTTGTTTTTTCAAAACCTAAGTAACTTCTTCAAGAAATGATGTATTCTCCATTATTGCTGTTGATGCAGGACGGGTCACGACGACCCCTCTCAGTGGTTCTAGTTTCAAACTAATCATGAACAGTGTGAACTGACACCCTCTGTTCTCAAGTTATCCTTCCTTCATGGAGGGTCTCGGGTTCAGTGGTCTCGGGTTCAGTGGTCTCGGGCTCTGGTCTATATCTTTGTAGCTCATCGAGTGACGCCTCCAGCTCGTACTGAGGCAGTATGTAGACTGGGACTAGAATTAGCAGCTTCAAGCCCGGGGACGCAGTGCTCAGATGAAGAACTCAGTGCAGGTGTTTAAGTATTTCTGGGTCTTGTTCATTAGTGACAGAAGTAGGGAGCGGTAGATTAACAAAGGAGTGCTGCTGGGTCTGCAGTAATGGTGATACTATACCGGTCTGTAGTGGTGAAAAGAGAACCAGGCAGTGGTCGGTTTAGTGCATTTACATTCCTATTCTTGTCAGTGTTGTAAAACAATGGATAGGGGCTGAAATGAGACTGCAGATACAAGTGCCTGAAACGACCGTCTTCAGAAGGACGTCTGGGATCTCTGTTAGTGATGTGTTTAGGAGCTCAGTTGGGTTCAGGCCACTACTCTAAATAAAAAGGAGTAATCTGAGGCCAATTCTTGGCTCCTAACTGAGGTATTTTCTGATGTCCATCTGGGAGGAGGCCCCAAGTTAAACCCCATATATCTACAAACAGTTGACAAATACACCCATACTGGCTGTTTTTTAACTACAAAATACAAAATTGTTACATTCCTGCATTAATGCACTGAGACGACTGAAGTATTACACGTACCTGTTTAGTCATCTGCCACACACAGTCAATGAACTGAACAAAGATGGGTGATCTGTCCTGATCCGCATGGTTTTTGTCACCATGTCCTATCCTCTGGACACAACAACAACAACAGTGATCAGAAAGGTTTCTTCCTAATCAGTCGTCTTAACTCATGCAGGTGAATATCATTCAGAAACTAGATGGTGAAAAACATACTGAGGCAAACTTGTGGCCAAAGCTGATCCATTCCTTCTCAATCAAAACCTAAAAAAGACACAGGCGATAAATGACTTTTATTTTAAACACCAAACTGGTTCACAAAACAGGCGTTATCTTAGTCTTAACAACGGTACATTCAGAGCACGTTAACGTCTGTGAGATCACTGACCTGGAATCCTCTGAGAGTGCGATAGTGGCTGTCCAGCATTAGCATAGCCAGAGAGGTGAGCTGAGCCGTCCGGTCCCAGCCGTCACTACAGTGAACTACTACTGAGTTTCCACTGGAGACTTTGTCTGCAACTTGGATGGCTCCTGACAACACCAGCTAAGTGCAACGATTGGTACAAAGGGAACAATACAATAAATACATTATCATAGCGCGATCATGTTTGCTTTGACCAGTTTTCACATGCACATAGAAACCTCTCACCTTGACGTGTTCTAACCAGTGTGTAGACTCTAGGCTGGACAACCAGTGGGATTCCTCCACATTGGGGTAAACAATATCTTTGAGTTTCTTCTGGGATTCCCTCATGACGTGGATATTCTGGATGTCCAAGAAGATGAGCTCTGCGTTTTGGTACTCATCACCCTCGTAGCCTCCTCCAGTCGCCTGGGGATGGCATAAACAGTGGGCACGCATTTCTACACGCTCAGATGTACTACAGCGTCCCTGAAATTCACTGGTTAAAGAATTTTGTTGATGCAGGAAATGTTTTAGGCTAACGGTGACAGTGGATAAATACTGCTCAGAAGCTTTTTAGGGATCATCGTCCAACATAATAAATATTTATTGTCCCAATAACCTGTCGCTGGTTACATATTTTTGCAACAATAGTACCATAACTCTGCACTTATTAGACTCATTATGGTTACATTTTTGTTTTACATTTACATTTGTTTTGCATTTTATTTGTTTTAGTGGTATTTTACATTGTGCTATATAAATAAACTTGACCTTGACTTTCAGGAATATAAAATATGAAACATATCTGGAGTTTTTTTGCTATATAATTCGATATATTTTGCCTGATACATTAAATGCTATTAGTGTGTATCTACAATGTAGAAAGTAGTAAAAATAACGTAAAACCATTAAATGACGAGGTGTGTCCAAACTTTTCACTAGTAGTGTATTTATGGTGTATACAAGTGAAGTGCTATGAATACTCTTTGGATGCAGTGTATACCATCTTTAACTGTTTGAGTTAGCAGATAAATGTTATAAATAATGCCTGTGGACTGCGGTGGTGTTTACTTTTGCTTCTGACCTTGTTGGCAACTGCGTTGACATTGGGACGAGCATCATATATGGTGAGCTTGCTGGTATCATTTGCCTCCCTGACCAGCTCCAGGTAGCGCTCGTCGTCCTTGTTTCTTTTACCAGACATGCCAACAAGAGGCTGACTGCAACGGACGATCACCGCCTGGTTCTCTCTGTGGATCCATGATAGAACCTAAGACAGAACAACAGTCACATTTTCTGAATTTACACAACACTTATACAGCATCACTGTTAAGAACATCTGAATATGTCTGAAGGTTCTCAGTCATCCAGGTCATCGTGGTCTAAGGAGCTTGGAAAGAAACGTGTCTGGACCGTCTGCCATCTATAATCCAGTATTGAGATCCTTCCCAGACGCCTTAACGCCCACTCACACCCTGGGCCCTTTGACCTTAGTAAAACACATGATAGGGTGGGGCTAAGTCTCACAATGGGTTGACCCGAAACCCATTTTCACACCTTGGCTCGTGTGATTAGGTAGAGGATCAATAGGGGGTCCATGACCCTCTTGGGGGGACACTCCCACAGAGTTTAAAGTCTGGGAGTGCCACCAATTGCTCTAAGAACTAAAGGAAACTTAAAGAAGTCCAGATGTTTTTCATTCAAAGCTCCTTAAACATCTGAACAGTAACATATTATGTCAGTTGGTCAAACCCCGTTATGTTTAGTCTGAAACAATCCCTTAGTTTTTTTGAGCTTGTGTTTTTATCTGCAGTGTGTCACAAATACCCACACGTCTGGACTTCCACTGCACATCTGAATGTCTTTAGCCTGCAAGCTTCCAGTGCAAAGACTCTTTAAGCACATTTGAAGAAACAGGTAATTTCTGATCTAAAGAAACTCCAAGTAAAACATTTTGTATTTAATTATCTTTGTCAAATATTAAAAACTATCTGATGATGTGAAACATGTAAATGGGATGAAAGTGTAAAAGAATAAGAAATAAGGAAGAAAGGAAGACACGTTTTCACAGCACTGTAAGCATTCAAGGCTACTGAAGAGTTACGATGTATTTGGTCTCTTTTTACTAAAAAGAACGATGTCATTTTATCGCTTCGTCTTGGCCTCACCGGTATTCGTGCTCTCGACCGGAAGGCAGCCACTTTTCTCAGGTCCTCATCTTTACTTTTGTGGGGTACAGCCAGCACGGTGGGGTAGGTGTCACACAGATCATAGTTCTTATTGATGAATGATAAACGCCACTTGGTATTAGGTAAACCCTGAAAGAGATCGTCATCATTATTGGCTCCTTTATAAAAACGTTACTTTGAAAATCAAACTCAGTTCAAACAGTAAATCTTGAAATTGCTGACAGTTTCTAACCCGTCAGGCCTCACATGTCATCTGGTTTCTGATGGTGCACTCACTCACTGTGGTTCTTTAGAACAACCATCAATCAAAAACAGATTCAAAACCTTTTTGTTCAAACAGCTCTTATGAATAAAACTCCAAATTCCAATAGTCATGATCATCAGTATGACAAATAAATATTTGTACTGGAACACCGGGACCCCAACACTGCACAGCTTCTCCTTCTCACCTGCCGTCTGAACTCTTCTACCGGTTTGTACATGTTCCAGCCATTGTCACCATACTTCTCTTGAGACAAATACGCAAAAAGAGGCTGGACAGGAGCAAACGAGAGAAATGTGTTAGACATTACTGTATACAAAGGTCTTACATGGAAACAGCAGCACTTTACACATCTATTAGAATAGACATTGTAACAGTCTACATAAGGCACACGAGCATCGAACAGAAATTAAGCCCCCGTGAAAATGATAATAGTCCTTGTTTGGATGTCATTTAACAGCAGGCAGTTAGCAGAATGAATGAAGGGGGTTTTATTGGCTTCAGATTATTTTTTTTGCAGAAACCTAAAAGGTCAGTCCAAAGTTGAATGGAAGTTTATTTTTTTCACATTCATAGCTGTGAAACCATTCACCTACTCTGGAATGTTTTAGAGAACATTACAGGCCTTTTATAAAAGATATAAGTCAAATATCAGCCTCCTAGCAAACGGTGGTTTGTAACGTCCTCCAGATCTGCTGTCAGGTCAGGCTTAAACTTATCATTCTCATGGACAAGTGTAGGTCTGTTGACCTGAGCTACAGATCTGACCTGGTCACATCAGCCTGAGTGCTGATGAACTTACATGGAAACAACATTAAGCCTAGAAATACATTTTAGCATAAAATACAGTCGAAGCAGATGTAGCTGTGACGTGGGTGGACTGTTGTGTGCCATGGTTGGGTGATACGCTGACTGCTTTCCATACAGTCAATGCTAAAGCGTAGCCTTCTCTAGCAGGCAGAGAATAGGCTCTATAATTCACAGGTGTTGTTTATGTTTGTAGCCGTAACTATCATCTCAATTTCCCCCCTGTCAAAATAATCTGTTCTTCTTTTTCCACACACCGAGTAATTAATACGAAGCGGCAGTAACAGTTACAAGGTTTCTTACCAGACCGTGTGAGAGAGGAAAGGCATATCTGAAAAGAACCTCAAAAATATCCCTTCTGCTGTGGCCTTCCTGCTTCAAGGCAAACCTCAGATTCCTCATGTCCTGGTAACACAACAGATCAAAAACGTCACTATCAACACACAACATATAAAACCTGCAAAAAAGAGATTCAGAATAAATGTTATGAAAACTGTGCATATTCAGATTGTGGATACTTTAAGCTACCAACAAACTTGTTACTAACATATGTATGCAGTGGCAGAGACAAGCACACGCTGGGACTGAAAGGCCGTCTTCTTCAAATAAAAAAACCAAATGACTTTTGAATATAAAACACACAAACACACCTTGCAAGTGATATCCAGGCCATAGGAGTTTTCGCCTCTGCTTGACGCCCCTCCCATCTTCTCCACTCGACTGATGGCACCCAATGGAACGTCCAGCATCACCGTCGCATCCTACAACACAGCTTACTGTCATCACAAAATACGGCAAATATAGCTACACCCATGACACGCACAAGTCTTAAATGAAAGCATGCAGTGGAATAAAACACCGCGTTCTAACTCAACTTTAGGACCCTCGACGGGTCACGTGACCTGACGGGGCTTTATTGGAAGGAAACTACAGAAACACTGGCAAAGTGAAACATCTGGGACTCATTCAAACAGATGGAAGTTGGAATGCAAAATCTAATGATCCCATTTGTTTTGTACAAATCGCTCACTTGGCTGACATATTGTATCAAGTGCTTTTATAAATGTTCCACAATCTTACGATAAAAGACAAAACAACAACAGGAAATGTCAACAAAAATTGGAGCGATCACGTGACCAAACATGATACCTGACGGCCTGCTCGGCTACGTTGATGGTAAATAATGTATGCTCCAGTGCCAACAAGTAATTTATTATAAATGACTCGTTCTGTAGTGAAAAACTGGAGATGTGACAGTGTGAGAATAAAGTCATCTTCGTTATATCATTGGAGCCTTCCTGTTTCAAATATTCCACAATCACTCCAGTCCCCAAGAAACCCTCTATCACTGAGTTAAATAACTACAGACCTGTTGTATTGATGTGTGTAGTCAATGATACGTGCAGGGCATCATAGACCCCCTGTGGTTTGTGTGCAGACAGAGCAGGGAGCAATGCTGTCAACATAGAACTGCACTAAATCCTTCATAAGCTCGATTGCCATCATCCCTGAAGCACTCCACACCAAACTCGCCCAGCTCACTGTTTCAGCTTCCATCTGCTAAATCACCACAAATGTTTTATCAGACAGGGAGTCGAAGTCTGGGGAGAATCACATCTAGCAGGAAAAATCAGCACCAGCACTCCTCAGTCCCTGATCTTCTGTCTTTCTCCCTGTACACAAATAACTTCACATGCAAAGACCTCTCTATTAAAACAAGCATGCAGATGACATAACGGTCCATCGACTCATCAAGGGCAGCGACGACTACGCAGATGTGGGGGTTGAACAGCTGTCCCTGTTATGCGGTCAAAATAACCTCGAGCTGAATACACTCAAAACTGCAGAGATGACCTTGGACCTCAGGATGAGCTCATCTTATTCAACAGCACTATGTTTGCTATGGAAGCATTCAGCTTTCTGGGATCTCCAGTCTCCCGAGATCTGAAGTGGCCGTCCAATAAAGACATCTTGACCAAAAAGGGCAACAAAGGTTGTACTTCCTGTGCTAAATCAGGAAGTGCCTTGACCTCAAGAGCTGTTGATCCAATTCTACTCTGTAATAAAGCAGTCTGTTCTCTGCACATCTATCACTGTGTGGTTTGGATTCAGCTCCAAAGAGAACAGGAACACACAACAGTGGACAGTGAGGATGACACTGATTAAGGATTAATACAAAGTCATAATCAGGAAGCGGGCAGGCAATATCATCGCAAACCCATCACACAAACTGTCCCAGTTCCTCTCCTCCGGTAGATTTTACAGTGTACTGTACACCAACATCTTTGCACTCTGCACCACTGCATTACTGCACATATAAACATGCTATAGCTGTTGGTGTCGTCTGTTTGTCTTCAGTAAATGTAAAGTGTTCAGTAAATTAAGAGCAAAGTAAAAGGCTGAGCCCAGTTTGTTGTACACAAGAGTCTGACAGATCTTTTAAGCCTCACCGGCTAGATAGGCTCTCCACCCCAGCAGATCAGTGACTCTAACAGTTTCTTTGATATTTCAACAGTACTGAGGCTATGATTGGCAGCAGTAGCATGGATGGTAAAGGATAGACTGATTCTTGTATATTAGCTGTTTTACCTTAGTACTCAGTCTGAAGGTATTTAGTATATATTCCTTTTGTGTGTATTTATTTGTAATATTTTTAATATTTAAATAGAGATGCAGATATATATACACTGTAAATACAATAATATATTGTACACTTTATTCTGTACCACAGTTATTCTGCATCATGACAGTGTGACAAAACAACTTGGCAATAAAAGTGATTCCGAAAGTTCAGTATACATCCCGCCTCATTCTCTCATTAAGACGTAGAAAATAGTGCTTATAAAGGTGGTTTTAATCTAACATTCAAATGCAAATACAAATACATCCAAACCGATCCGATATTACGTATCGGTCTGATACTGACCCAAATTACTGGAGAGAGAGATAAAAAAATGTAATTGCGTTTATGAGCCAATGCTTATTAATATTATTATTATTATTATTATTATTTTGTAATGATATAAACAATGAAAGGTGGGGGATTGGCCAATTGGTCATGATCGACTCTGGGCTCAACCAATTACAGCCAGGACATCTGTATTGAGAGGAAAAGGAAGCGATCTGTCCCGTACTTCAGGCAGAATGAAACAAAGACACAAAGCTGGAGTTATTCTGTGTCTTTGCTGTACAGCTGCCTCCTCTTCTCTTATTCTCTCCCCCTCCCTCTCCTGTTGCTACTTCAATCACGAAATTGATCAGTGATCAGCTGATCGGCTTTTCTCTCTCGTTTGTTTATCGCCCACTTTGGGCCAGAAAGGTTAATGTTAATCTTACATTATCTAATCACAGCAGGCTAATATTATTGTTAGTGTTAACCCCAAACGCTATGACCTGAACAGCTTACATATGTGGCTCTGTGTGAAACGGGCAGCATTAAGTTTGCCTTAAAACCCCAACGTGGGCATGCGACATGATCTGTTTATATCAGGTGCACACGTATGTAAGGTTTAGGAGGTGTGGGGTGGTGATGCGTCTGCATTTTGTTTCCAAAAGCTGCAGCGCATCTTTCAGCCGGCACTGCCGTTAGCCAGGCCTCCTCTCTGTCTGCGTTTAAAACTCTTCTTATCTACTGAAGCCTTTGGCACTTTTTAAGAGGTTGACTCTATTTTTTCTAATTCTCTTGACTTTCTGTTTATGCTATTTGTATATGTACAGAACCTCGTGAACCCTGGTTTTATTTTAAAGTGCTTTATAAATAAAGTCGGTATGGTAAATGTCATGTCTACTATATTTAGTCAACTGAACAATGCAAAAGTGCACAAAAATGAAAACTCAGAAATGGTTCAGAGAGATGGTGTTAGATATGGTGTCGCGCACACACACACACACACACACACACACACACACACACACGCACACACGCACACGCACGCACACACACGCACAGACAGAGCTAGCATTACATGAGTTTGCGACTTACAGCATCGGAGCTCTTGAAGTACAGTCTGTAGTTGGTGATCACCACTTTGCCTTTCACCGCTCCACTGAAGGGACAGATGTAGATTATTTCTTTATCTGGAAAAAAAGGTGAAAAAAAAAATACTTTTGAAAAACTTGTGGAGCAAAAGTAGTCATTCTCATCAGCTACAAGCGATTGTACTCACCAGTAATTCTCTCCTCTCCGGGCAGTAGGGACACATCAGATAACAGATCCATCTTCAGAGACTCTTTGGGGGTCTAAAAACACCAGTATCAGTATATATGACCCTTTTAAACTCGCAATGATGTAAAATCTTGGGCAAAAGCAATGTTTAAAATAACAAAAGCTTTTATTACACTTTAGCCCCGCCTCCTCATTTTATCATTTATTAACATTCAGTTAATCACCTGTTCAATTTGTAAGTTTGCTCACTGTTTACACACAAACACTATTTGACAATATTGTGAAAAAATATTTTTTCCTTTCAGATTTTCGTGCCATTTTTGTAGCAACACACTACTTTCTGTAGTACAATACTGTTCAGCTCCTGAGGGTCTGGTCCCACACTGTGTTCCAACACTGCTTTTATGCAGACAGAGGGGACTGTGGGTAACACCTGGAGGAACTAGTAGCAGCAGCTTCCAAGGCCTCATCGACCTCCACTGCTGCAGAGCAGTGTTAACCCATGTTGTGTTTCCATGAAAAAGGCTTTTTGTATAATTTTGAAATGTACATTATTTTTCAGTTTTGGGCCACCTTACCTTTTTTTTAACCTCTGGCAGTTCACTACTTACTTTTGTAGTATTTCAACTATTCATCGGACTTGAACGACTTGAATTCCAAGAAATAACGAATAATTTAGGGGGATTTTAAAACTTTTCACCAGTAGTGTTAAATGTGTTATTCACCTAACCGACAGATCATTATCACAATAATACAGGCTCAAAAACTGAAACACAAAGGTTTGGCTTCTTCCGTGTCACACTGAACCTGAGCCCTTTAAGAAGGGCCCTTTACACACCAATCAACTGCACAACACAAACAGACAAACCTCATACTTACAGGGGGGGTGTGTGACTCTAAGATGTTGTACACTGAAACGGGCGAGGCCATTGCTGAGGGAGGGAGCTTCCACAGGCTGAGGGAGAGAGCCACAGGACTGTGACAAAACGCTAGTGACCTTGAATGCAGCTCCAGGACCAGAACAGGATTTTCACAAATACTGCCGTCATGTACAGTATGCGCCATGCAGTAGTTAAAATGGCAACAGCAACCAATAGATATATCTTAATAACTTTTCAGTGAAATTAAAAGTTATTTCTACAGCACCAATTTACAGCAACGATCGTCTGAAGACACTTTTAACTGCGGGGTAAAGACTCGACCATATTAGAGAGCGATCGCCAACAATCTCCTGTGAGCAGTTCTTGGTGACAGTGGAAAGGACGAACTCTCCTAACACACAGACATCTGCAGCAGAACCAGGCCATGAGTGGGTAGGAGGTGAAGCAAAAGACGGAAGCAAAGATGGAAGATTAGGGCTGAAATGACTCATTGAGTATTTTTAATAATTCGACCATAAAAAAAAAGAAAAAGAAGGTCAAAACCAATTCTTTGCTTCAAAACATCATTTAACACATGGCTCTGTGGCTTGTCACTGTTACCATGGAAACGCCAATGCGAGTGCTTAGAAACAGACCTGCAATAGAAATCTTTCTCTACAACAGCATCGCTCACTGTGGAGTACCTCATGGGTCTATTCTGGGCCCACTTCTCTTTTCATTCTACATGTTAGCGCTAGTTTCTATCTTTAGAAAAGACGTATTTCTTTCCGCTGCTTTGCTGTGACATCCAGGTGTTTATGCCCATTCAGCTGAATAGCAGAGATCCATGGGAGCCTCTTTTCTTAGTGAAATTAAGTCACTACGTCACATGGATGAGGATAAATTTCCTAAATTTTAATGAAAGAAGCGACATAAGGCGTACCGGATTAGAATATGAAACGTACACAGTAATGTATGTTAATACTTAATAACAATCACCTTCAGCCATTTAAACTTTGTGTGCAAGACTTATGATATAAATAATGACTACAGCTAACCGAGCAGAGAGCATATAATCGTCTCTTCCATTTCTGTGTGTTTGAGTCACATACAAATGATGTAATGGGACTTTCAGGCCACCTTGCTATATATTGCAGCAACTTGGTGCGCCTTAACTGCACTTATAAATACAAGTGACTGTGAGACGAGTCTGCATCGGCAGCAAAGGGACGACTGAGGTGAGTATTCTGGAGCCTTCGGTGTTTCCTTTGTCCTGTCTCCCTCCCCTCAGCCCTAACTGGGCGCAGCCTGGTCCTGCTGGAGGTTTCTTCTGGTAAAAGGGAGATTTTTCTTCCAACTGTCCCCAACTATTGGAAGGTTTTTACCTTACAATATAAATTGCCTTGAGGACACTGTTGTTGTGATTTGGTGCTAGATAAATAAAAATGAATTCAATTGCGTGATGAACAGTCTTAATTTGTCAACTTGTGTGGTTCGTGTGTGTGTGTGTCGTGAGCAAGGAAATTACACTTACATCTGAAACTAAAAAAAACCCTCAAACTAGATCATGCCCTCCATACAATAATACCCAAAAGACTAAAACTAGCACTGAAACTTCACAAAACTGTTTTCTTTTTCTTGTTTTTTTGTATATAAACTAATTACAAAAACCAACTGAGACGAAATTTAATTAAAATCAAAATTTTAAATAAAATTCAAATACAATTAATAAACACAAAATAATTCAATTGAATTGAATTGAATTGAATTTTATTTATATAGCGCCAAATCCCAACAACAGTCACCTCAATGCGCTTTATATTGTACAATAGTACATACAGAGAAAACCCAACAATCACATGACCCCCTATGAGCAAGCACTTTGGCGACAGTGGGAATGAAAAACTCCCTTTTAACAGGAAGAAACCTCCGGCAGAACCAGGCTCAGGGAGGGGCGGGGCCATCTGCTGCGACCGGTTGCGGTGAGAGAACAATCACACTGATTGTGAATAAAGAACGAAAAAAAAAAAGTCTGCTTTCTTAATGCAACAACTTCAATGATCCATCATTTGAATAAGTTTCAACAAATGCATTTATTAGTCCTTTATTTATCCGGGTAAAAATCTCATTTCCGAGAGAGCTGTTGCATCATGGCATCAAAACAAGTGCACTGCAGGCATACTTAAAACAACAAATTGACAAGATTATATTTAAAATCTTAACGAAGGCACTTAAGCATAGACACACACTGGTCCTTAGGACACTCCAGTGTTGCCTTGGCTGTTTTATTTGGCAGGATGAAATAGTGCCGCAGACTCAACTCTCAGCACTCTGAGCTATTTTTTCTCACAGCCCTCTGTGTATTTGTGTACGTTCTTCCTCCTTCCCGCTAAAAAGCGGCCTCGGAGCGTGATGATGCTACCGCTAAGCCTAGCTTTGCCTGGTATTAACAAGCAATGAGCAGGCCCCGATGGTGGACATACACAGTGCTTGGAGTTCTGCCAAAAACAGCCCAGTTGCTGCTCATCAAAACAATGAACAGTTTCCCTCTTGCACTCAGACTTTGAAATGGAGTTTGATGAAAGGGCACAACAAGGTCCTTGACTGTACAATGGCTGAGTGCAGTAAGAACACAGGGATCTCTCTCTCTTATCTCTTGTTTTGTTACTAGGCTTAGCTGAACAGCCACAGACGCTGCTGGACATAATAAAACCTTTAGAACTTGTTTAGAGGATTTCAGAGGTGCAGCAGTTGAAACAAGCAAAGATAAAGTCAGTTTTTAACCATGTTTTTCTTACACTTTGTGGTTTATTTGCCCACAGTCTTTAAATCATTCTAAAATTGTTTTTAAAGGTTGCAAAAAAGTGGACTTGAAAACATTCTGAGACAAATGTAGATGAAACTAGCAGCAGTGAATGCTTCCTCATTTTGTGGAAAGCTAGCACAGCAGGGTGGAGTAATAAGTCAAAACCTATGTGAAAAAATAGAGACAGTAGGTTTGTGAAAATGAGAATATGTTTCCAGTGTTTTATCGCTATACATTGTAAATACTCTGAGTAGGACTGAAAGCATTAATACTGTACACTAGCATTAGGTTTTGGTTAGTCAGCGTGAGTGGACAGGCCCCGACTTAAGTCTGTATTTTGGGTGTGCATCTTGCCAGTCACAAACTAAACCAACACCATATTAAAGTAGTTTTCTAAAATTAAGACAACAAACAACATCTGAAGTTGTCACCACAAACACAATCTTACTTCCTAAATAACTGTGACCAGGATATGTACTGATACTTTTTGCAGTGTAAGACAAACTCTGCAGTGCTTACTCTTGGATAAAGAAAGCTCACGTAGATTAAGCACCTCTGTAACTGAAAGGTTTTTAAAGGAGACATGAAGCACTAAAAGCATGGGCTAATTTACACAACAGAGCTCTGCTCTCAAAAACTAACACAGATGTAACACTGTTTGTGTAGCTGGATTTAAAAAAAAAGTTTTAAAAACATATTTAGTGCCATCTTCTGTAAGTACTAAGCGTTACGTTACAACCAAATATATGCTATCCACTTTCACGCAGTGTGTCTTTTGCAGTGATTCCATCCTCGTTGTTTGGCTAGCTGCACTGACACGAGGAAAGCCACCTGTTAGCCGCAATGTGGAGGAGAGCCTGTTTGAGTCAGGCGACAGGATCACCGCTGCACCCGGACTACCGTGGAAAAACTCGAGTGTCAGACTCCAGCTCGTTAGTCTAGTGACTTAAACAGGCTCTTCTCCGCCACACAGTCCTCATTTATCACCTGAACATTGCGGCTAACAGGTGGATTTCCCCGTGTCAGTGCAGCTAGCCAAACCACAGGGAACCACTAACTGGTAAAGTGATAGAGAGTGAAGGGGGACAGTACATCCTTGGTTTTTAATATGAAAACTCATTGTTGCAGCCAGAGGCAGAACAAGGGTGATCTCCTTGAACTGATTTGTAGTTTTAGTCTCCTTATATTCTCCTGAGATATTGCTGCTATTACTAGTTAGCTCACGTAAACTAATGTAAGTCCACGTGCATGCTCAATCATCCAGGTAAGTAAATCCCTAAGGTTTGAATCTGTTCATCTGGATGGAGCGTTTTCAGTGGGAGAAACATTTCATCAGTGGTCCTTGATCATTTGCATATGAATGATCCTGGAACTGACCTCCCAGCCCAGTGTTCATTCAGTCGTGCTAGTTTCAGTCATTGTGTAAATGTGCTGTTTATAAGGTTGTAAACCTGCAGTGAGCTGAGACTGAAGAAGTCACCTGGATTAAAAGTTTCTCCTACTGAAACGTCCAGATGCACAGAATCAACCTTTTGGGATAATCTAAGTCTACTGATGGCCACCAACCAACCTAGTGACGTAGCCTTCCGCACCAACAGACGATGGCGCTAAAAAGGTTTTTTAAAACTTTAAGCACTTCTTTCTTAAATCCAGTTACACAGACAGAGTTACGTCTGTGTCAGTTTTTAAGAGCAGAGCTCAGTGGTGTAAACTGGCCTGTGTTTCATATCCCCTTTAAGAACAAAGAAAAAATAACACTTTATAATACAAAATATGACAACATCGTTGTTGTGATTTTTAACAAACTACAGCGTTCAGCTCCTTTGGCCACGCTGATGTTGGCACCGATCTGCCTTAAACGGAGGCTGGCGCAGTACGTCGAGCCCACAGTCATAACAGCAAAGTTTCTATGTCTAAATATGGCTGCTCGTTTAGATCTACAGCCATATTTTTACTCTAATAATTTGTGTGCACAAAGCTGTTAATCCCATACGACATTTGTCTAAACATATTAAACACTGAAGCAGCTTCTGACTTTTTTTTTTTTAGAAACTCAACGACTAACGTTGATTAATATAACCAACAAAAATATTTTACTTAGTAAAAGCAGTCTGCATCACCAAATATTGGGTTTCATTTGGGACATGAAACGACATTATCGCGTAATAACGCGTTAATCAACCTGCTTTCACCACTGACTTGGTCAGCTGTTGGCGAAACACAGAAAAAAACATCAGGAGCCGCTTTCGGCGTCCGTAGCCAGCTCAAATATTTCAAGCAGAGGCAAAGTGTGGCTTCCAGTCTTTTTTTAACAGATCGGCGTCAAAACTGGGAAGTGTTGATGGAAAAATCTGAGCACACGGAACTGCTGGAAGCGGAGCGAAAACGAGGCGAAGCTACGCCAAAACGCCTTAAATGAACTTTTTTAACTCAGCCATTCCAATGGACACAGATGTGGACTTGCACCAGGAAATAGATTAGGCCTGGACGGGAAGACAGCTTGTTCCACCCGAATTTCACACTCCTTCTGATTTACAGTACGCACAAACCTACGACAGTGCCCTCCAAATAACACTCCATATACACTCAGGTGACCTCATTCCGGACAGATGTCTCAACTCACCCGCAAATTGCGATTCTCCCGTGGCTGAAAGTCGGCCTGTTTCCCTCAAGCTACAACAGGAACTCACTCTGCGTCACGTGCCGGCCTGTCATGACACGGATTGGCTGGTTGTCAAACTCGGCTCGAAAAGGATGTAGGGAAATGTGGTTTTCAGATGGCTTGGCCTACACGCCTTATTTGGAGCAGGTGTGCCTGTTTTTTATGTAAAGCATTTGGTGTGCATGTATCATACTAATGTAGTTATAGTTATTCCAGCTGAAATGATTTTATTTTTAAAATGACATAACAGAAAAGCCTATTATGCAGATTTCTAATTCTTTTCTTCCCCCCCCCCCCTTTTTTCCGCCTATA
>VUQR01000023.1:40860-58808 GCA_015108515.1 Hemichromis elongatus | reverse complement strand
GTTTGTTTTAAGTATTTTTTCGGTATGAATCAAGCTCCCACCTTCTCACTTTAATAGAAATGTATTTATTTTGCTTTCAGTTTTATCTTGTGTGAGATACAGGGGTTCTTAACGCTGAGCAATTAAATGTTTGGTTAGTCTCTCACGGCTCTCTCACTCTATAATCTCACCACATGATCCCCATCTTGACCATGAGCTAAATAAGCTGTCAAAAAAAAAGATTGATTCAGTTTTTGTAATCTGATTTGTATTTTTGTAAATCAAAGCTGTAATATGTACACACACAGTGTATATACAATTTATTATATGTGTTAATTCATTTTGGTAATAGTACATATGTGCTTAGCAGTATCCTTGTATATACCAGTGCAGTAAACCATGTATTTCTGCTACCTTGGAGAAACCACATACTGGACTTGGATCATTAACTACAATATTAATCGGTTTCCAATAAAGCAAGGTAAGTACCAGCAGTAAGCAGCAACGTTCACATTGCTGCTTCAGTCAGGCTGGGCACCCCTCCAACATTTCGACCTGCTTCTCCAGCTTAGCCAGCTATTCCTGTATATGCAGAAAAAGAAACAAAAGGATCCCTTGTTTACTTTCAAAAACTCTAAATACTCCACAGTACGCCATAACTGTCACATGGGATCTTATCTTAAGCTTATTAACCAAAAAACATCCCTGAATTTGTTTTCTTGAAAAGTCTCTTCAGAGCTTCTATTGACTACAATTAAAGTTTTTGTACTGTGCTGATTTGCTTTTCTTTACTTGGTTTAATAAAAATGTGAGGCAAACTTGCACACTGGGAGTGAATATAAATCATTGAAAAAGCAAACCGTCTTGGTCCTGGGTCCTGGGTATAACAAGTGGACTTGATTTGGATAACAGATATTGGATTGAATAAACTGTGAAGAAGGACAAAAGTAGTGGTGTGCGGGTTTGGGAGGGTGGAGTACAGCTGGCAAAAGTAAAAGCAAAAGGAGGGATTTAACGTGTTTGTTAAGGTGCTAGGTTCTCTTGCGTCAGTCCTCTGAATCTGGCAAAGGAACTCAAAAAAAGAGCCGGGTGATGCGTTGCATGTGTACGTCATGAGAAGTGGAATAAGGTCTATAATATGCAAATCAGCTTAGCAGGAAACTAAAGCATTAAAGATTGATACTTTGTTGGGCAAGAGTGTGAAAGTGTCCAAACCAGTTAGTGGTTAAAGGAGTAACATATAACGCATCACTTGATGCAGTAATTGAGTGCTAGGAGGAGGACAGCTGTAGAGGAAGTGATAGACAAACACAACCCGTATGGTTCTGGACTAATCGAACAATCTCAGCATCTATTGGCGTTACATTTGCAGAGCTGTTGGTAAATGGGATGTACTAGATCAAAATACAAGATTCAAAAGGCAAACTGGGTGACATTCAGACATTCAGGCATTGAAATTATGCAGCATAGAAACTGAAAAGAAGTGTTGATGAATGGAATGGTTGCCTGTTTAAAGCAGGGTGGTCGGCTGCAGCTCAGGCTACAGAAGAAAACCATCCAAAGAACTATGACTTTGCATGAAACGTGGAACCTGGTGCACAAAATGACTGACAGACAACAATTACTGTAGTAATGAGGAAGCAGTGAGTGATTAAAAGAATGTAAACGTGTTATTTTCGTACCTTTCAGAAAGGTAAGTGCAGAGAAAAGGAGGAGGGACTAGACTGCGAAACAACAACAAGAAAAGCTGTTAATAAAGACGACTCGGATGCTCTCAATGTGATCTTAATGTTAGATAAATTTAAAAGGGCCGTAACACAAGGAAAAGACATCACAGGCAGGCATCGAATAGGAGTCCAATGATTATTCCTGTTGTAAAACCTTGAAACAAGGCGAAGTCTAGCTGGTATGGGCCTATGGCCCTAACCTCTTTAATATGCAAGATAGAGTAAATGAAAAAAGATTAGTGAAGAAGTTGGAAAACCTGGGTTTTTGGTACGGCACCAGAGTGGTTTGAGATGGGGTCAGTCATGGGTGCAATCTTAGGTTTGGATGTAGATATCAAAAAAGCCATAAATACTAATGAGTAGTAGTCTTCTTAGACACTGAAAAAGCAAATGACCTGCTGTGGAAGCAGGGCTTGCTAACACCATGTCGTGATGCTGCAATTGGAGAAGGAATGCTAAATTGGATCCATTTCTTATGTAACCAGGGAACACAAATGAGAGTTGGCAGTGAACTGTGTGAGGAGCTGGAGATGGAAAACGGTGCTGCTCAAGGAAGTGTCCTTAGTCTTCCTCTGTTCAGCACTCTGGTGAATGACATGTTTAATAGGGTGGGAAAAGAGTCCCTCTGCTTGCAGATGATGGTGCCATCTGGAAACAGGGCAGAAACCTTCCGTATATCCTCTCTCAAATTCAGAAAGCTTTGGAGAATGTGGTTGCATGGGCTAATGATTCAGGCTTTAAAGGGCAATGAAGGAGCAGATGATTTGTCTAAAAATTCTTGTGATGGCTGCAACCACACAACTGAAATACTGGGGTAACATTCATGTTTACCTTTCTGTCTTATTTATATATTGTGCTGTAATTATAAGTAGCTATAGAATCTGTATTGTCTATGCTATACTAATTATTTTCTGTCCTTTTCGAGTTGCCAGGCTGCTGCTCCAGTCCTTCCTGATTTGGCTGAAAGAGGAGGCTGAGGGTGGAGCTGGTTTAAATGCATAAGTCAATAAATTGTACTTAACCATCTGTTGTGACCATGCAGAGGGGATGGTGTCCTTCTTCAATTATGGTTAGCTATTGTCTCTGTGGTCTTCACCCTTGGTGTATACAATGGTTTATTGCTTGCTATATAACTAGAGTTGTCTCTCATTTGTGCAGGTCAGTTTGCTGAGTTATGCTTTGTTATGTTGTTTTCGAGTAGATTTTTTTTAATGTGACCTCTTTTATGGGCCCACTTAGTTTTTAAAAGAGTTTGTTCTTATCATTTTGAATTTTTGTAATAATGTTGTCCTTTTTGGGGTATCACTAAACCCGTTTTTGAAGATTACACCTGTGCCTGTATGTTCTTGGCTGCTTGGTCCCTGATAATTCTGTACAGGAGGACAGAGCAGGATTATATATGCTGCATGGACCACCATGGAAGTCATAAATCAATCAATAACTGAACAATAGCAAACGCAATGGGGGAAAGATAAAAAGGTAAGAGCTTACTTTTCAATAAAGAACATGGTAAAAAAAAATCAAAACATTTGGTTATTGGCAAGAGAAGAGACTTAATAGTTGTCACTGGACTGAGATTTGGTCACTGTGGGCTGACACTTAAGACATCCATATGGTAAATGCCACTGTGGGAACACTGAAACGTTCAAACACATCTTAATGCAGTGCAAGCACATTCATTACAGGAAAAAGCTGCTCAGACCAACTGGACAAACTATTTTCAATATGCACACATTTCTGACTCTAGAATCTGCTGGATTAAAGTGAAAAACTGTTACATTACTTATGCACAGGTCTGAGACTGACATGGCCAGCTTGTGTCTAGCCTGTTTATCTAGAAGAAAACTTGTGAAGTAACAAACTGTAGATGGCAGCAATATGGCATTGTTGCATCTATCCTCCCAAACCCGAAGAAGAAGAAGAAGAAGCCGTGTTCTCCCCTGTGGCCTGTTCCTTCAAAGTCAGCTTTATTGTCAAAGACCAGATGTACAGTCATACACAGGAATTTGAAATTGCAATGCTCTCATGGCCCTCAATGTAAACTAAAACAATAGGTAAAAAAATAAAATAGGAGTCTGATGTACAGTACAATACTATACTATACAATACTAACAACACAATCATAGTGATTGTAGGCAAGTAAGGGTTGTGGTTTGTCTTTGTGTGTGTATATATATTTTGTCAGAATCTCACTCTGTTCCTTATCATGTATAGACTGGATAGCTTGATTGCTTCTATGGACAGCTGGCTTTTATACAGGTAACACCTGTATTTATGCCTGGGAGTCAGAAATCCTGCTGATTGATAGGGAATCAAATAATCAAATACTTCATGAAAAGCTCATTAATTCATAACTTTTTTTAAAAAAGGCCTTTTTCTTTGTTTTTTGTTACAGTTCTGTCTCTCACTGTTTGAATAAACCCACCACTGAAATTATAGACCGATCATGTCTTTGCTAGTGGGCAAACTTACAAAATCAGCAGGGGTTCAAATAATTTTTCGTCACTGATTTTTTTCAGTAATTAGTTACTGATTACTTTTTTCAAGTAACTTGACCAACACTGATTCACACTCTGATGGATACATCAGAGAGGAACCTGGGGTTAGTATCTTGCCCAAGGATATTTGGCATGCAGACTGAAGCAGACTGGGATTGAACCACCAACCCTTCGGTTAGTAGCTGAGCTGCTCTACCACCTGAGCTCACAATTGTCTCCCTGATGTGCAATATCACCAAGTGCAATTTTTCCTACTATAACAAAGCATTTTATTTTATTTTGTACAGTACTTTATTCTATTATATATAGTATTTTATTCTTGTTGTATAGTATATTGTTGTATTTTATCTTATCATCTTCTGTTGTGTTTTTCTTAATGTAATTAATGACCTCTACAAACCTGCTTATTTACTGATTTATTTATTGATGCAATTACTTCCAACCCTCCCATCTTTGGACAGCCAACAACGAACCAGCTAAAAAACAATGACAGATGGATATAACTTTATACCAGCTAACACTTTCCTTCAAACAAAGACTTTGTTTACATTTTCACATCACATCACAGTTTATTTGCAATTCAACAATGTTAAATTCACTTCAAAGAATGTCACACTAATGCTCACTAAGTTTACAGCCTCATCCAGAGTATATGGACTTGGACATCCTGCATATTGATAACTGAGTCTACACTCATTACAGATGAATGATGATCAGAGTTTCTGAGGTGACTCAGGGGTAAAACAATAATTGTAACGTGTTTAATTTACACATTTCGCTTTTTATTGCTAAATTGATCGCTAAATGTTGGCATTATTAAAATATTTTATTATAAAGTGTGTACAAAAATGTATTTATACATAAGCATATCATCCATAGCAGTTATGGGCTACAGTTTGTTTTTGATGTATCCTAGTTGACTAAAATATGCTTGTCCTACAGCAGCTACCATTATGAACTTCTGCCATACAGATACCAAGTCTTCATCTGATTGGCAGCGTTGTCATGAACTTGAATAATAACTGGACTTAGATTTTCTGACAGGTACTTTGTTTTTAACCACAGACACCTCGTTATAAGTTTTGAAAGTCAGTTAAAAGGCTACAAAACAAGCCTTCCAGTTTTTCTAAGAAATTGAAACATGGTAACACTTTTATTGTTGACAAAAAAACATATGTCAACTCCACTTAACGTCTAAGGAGCTTGGAAAGAAAAGTGTCTTCTTTAAAGTTTCTTAAATTTTCACATCTGAACCAAGAAGCTTCTTCAGTTTTCAGTCTTCCAGATTTTTAAGCTCTATGGGAGGGTCCTGGACCCCTGATTGATCCTCTATCTAATCACATGAGCCAAGGTGTGAAAACAGGTGTAGGCCACAATCAGTCATGGTTTCGGGTGAGCTCATTGTGAAACCTAGCCCACCCTATCATGTGATTTCCAGAAGTCAGATGGCGCAGGATGTGAGTGGGCGTTAAGGCGTCTGGGGGGGATCTCAAAAATGGATTATAGATGGCAGACAGTTGGTGTTGTAAGCCCAGCTTTACAGTGGGTTGTTCACAGTGGACATAGATGGCTTCTTTCACTCCTCTTCCAACCATCTGTCTTTTCTGTCCAAAATATGGACACTGGCATTCTTGAAAGAGTGACCTTTGACCTTTGGATGCAGATGAACAGCTGATTCTTGTCCCTTAGAGATGGCTCTTCTATTTAGTGCCATGCGTTTATGAAGTAGCTGTTTGGTCTCTCTGATGTAGAGGTCAGCATTGCACAGCATAAACTACATCATTAAGTTTGTGTTTGGGAGTTTTGTCTTTAGGATGAACCAGTTGTTGTCTGAGTGTGTCGCTGGGTCGGAAGTACGCTGGGGTATCGTGCTTGGAGAAGACTCTCCTGAGTTTCTATGAAAAACCTGTTGCATAAGGGATGATTATTGTTATTATTGTTCTGTTTGTCCATCTGATCCTCCCTAGTTGGTGTCTGAGCATCTTTGCTGATTTGATGAAAGTCCAGTCTGGATGACCGCATGTTTTGAGAGCTTTATCTATATATCTTTGTTCTTTCTTTTCCCTTCTGGCTTAGTGATCCAGAGGGTGATGGGAGTCAAAGGGGAAGTACTGGTCCACGTGTGTGCACCGGTAAACTTCAATGTTGAGGTTTCTGTTCTCCTCAGTGCACATGGCACAGTCCAGGAATGGCAAACTGCTATCTCATATGTCTTCCCTGGTGAACTTTCTTTTCAATCCACAGAGATGATGTGAGCAATGAAGGATTCCACTTCTTGGTGTAATCAGTGTTTCTGTAGCAGTGGCTAGGTGATGGAGATCCTTCACAGACAACTCTACCTAATGTTTATTACAAAAAGTCTGCTCACGGGTTATCATCAGACTTTACAGATTCAAAACAAATCAATGTATCTGGTAACAGCAATCTTAACTTTACACCACTGCTAGTGTCTGCTTTTTTCAATGCTCTACAACATTGGATCTTAAGAAATCTGCAGGGACTGATGGGCTTAAATTAGCTGCACTGATTATTATTACTGCACAGCCGATGACTGGCATTTTTAATTTGTCCGTTGCTTCAAATACATTTCCTGCTCTATGGAAACGGCCCTTTGTTATTCTGTTATTTAAATCAGGTGCTCCCACAGATTTGAACTCTTATAGATCTGTTTCAAATCTCTGTTCTAGCAAAAGTGTTTGAGACCGTTGTGTCTTTCCAGTTCAAATAGTAAAATACTACATTATTAATAACATTATTATACAGTCTGTTTGGTTTGATGCTGCTTCTCATCTTGGCCAGAACATCAATGTAAAAGAGATTTTCTAATCTCCATTGATATTTTATTAAATAGGATTAAATAAAATAAAAAAATAAAAATCTACTGAAAGTGATCAAATGGTCAGATTTTATACAATGTAGCTTTGAGGAACATTCACGTAACCTTAGAACCTTAAAAACAGGACTTTGGAAATGAGTATTAGTAGGAAAAGAGAACCTACAGTCTTCTTAACAGTGTGATGCCGGATGCTGCTGTGTTGAAACTACAATGTGCAAAAGATGGAACACTGTGGTCACCTTACAATGTAAATCCACATTTTATTTTCATTAAACTTTTACAATAATCAATTATCAGTTCATTTTTCATGTTTTATATTAGAAAATAGTCATTAGAAAAATAAAATGAGTTCTTTGAACTACTCTCATCATGTTAAGTGGCCATAAGTAGCTATGTTAAGACTGAGTAAGAAGGAGCAGCATTTATTTAAAGTTTTTGCCATGCGAACAAGTTTGAACTGGTTTGAGTTCAAACATGGATTCATTTATATGCTGTGTCTGCTTATTCTGGCTGTCATCCCCAAAGCTCAGAGAAAGAAGCTTTAGACCAAGAGTAAAGGTAAGTGTGATATCTTTTTGGGAAATCGTATTACAACACAAAAACAAGCTGTGCTTGTGAGGCTAGCTAACGCTAAAAGACAACTATTGGATTATGGTAACTTAGAGATTCAAATTGTGTTTTTTAAGGTTGCACATGACTGATTTGTTGCTTTTAAAGCAGTAACTTGACAAACTTTATAAAAGATGAGGTCAGTAGTCGCTAGCCTCCTCCACTCCTCTGAGGGGAAACAGGATCACAAGCTTTTTCTTATGAGGCCATTCATAGTTTGAAGGAGGATACTGAGAAGTCAAAGCTAAAATGAATTTTGAACTTATTTACAGTAGAAAAACTGATATATAGAAACATTTGTATCTTATCTCTAATCACTCAGTCACATTATGGTACATAACAAATTAAACACATATTAGGCTGCAAACTATGCAGTCTCTTGAAAAAGGCATCACTAAATGTTTCCACATTTTATTTTGTTATGAAGACAAACTTGATGGGACATCATCACAAAGTAACACAATTATAATGTGGAAGGAAAATGATATATGATTTTTAAGATTGTTTACAAATGAAAAGTTGACGTGATTGTTTATTCAGCCCCTTCACTCTGAATCCCTCATATGGATTGTGATTGTAGGCCGACCGACTGTTACTCACACAGCACATATGTATACTGTAAAAATGAAAGCTAGAAAAATACATCCAGTAATTACAAGCAATATGTTTCTTACAATTTCTTAAAATGTTTTTTCTTTTTTTCCATCCAGGAGAACTGGAGGACCATCACAGGTACCTAGACACACAGGGGTCCAAGTCAAAATGCAGCGCATATGTTTACAGTGAATAATAACGGTTTCATAATGATCTGAAGAGTAGTGACGATCCCACACTCCACTCCACACCAGGGGAAACCACCTCAACGGGGTCTTTTTAATGTGGATGTAGTGGCTCAGAAGAGAGCCGCTACATTTTCTAGTTTTTATTAACTGAAAAAATTGAAGACCATGTTCTTCTTTAAGCACAACTTTGTGATGGAATATCACATAAAATCCTAAGAAAATATGTTTAATTATATGATTATAATGTGAGAAAATATAAAAAAATTCAAGAGGCCCTTATATTTAAAAATGCGATCTGTTTAAATATGCATTTCTTAATAAAGTACAACTTTCTTCATGAGTCTGACTCTCCTCCTGCTGGGATATATTGTTTAATCTATAATTTATTTATTTTTTTGTAGAAATATCATGAACGTGCTCCAGTGGGTCTTCTCATCACATTGATGTTTGGAGATTCCTTGTTGGTGAGCATGAAGATGCTGTGCTCCAGTCTTCACTGCATCTCAGTCCTCAGACCTCATTGAAAACAACCTACTTGAAAATCACTATTTTGGGGCAAGTCAAGACAGACTACTGAGGACCTGCCACAGGCCGCGTGGATTCTGTTTGGACTTTCATATACTGCATCGAAGAAGAAGAACACACTACGGTTCATCCAGCAGGTGCTTGGTACATTGGTCCACAGTGGACTAAAACCCAGGTTACAAACCATATGAGAAGTGTAGAAGAAGAGCCAGTGGTAGAAATGGTTTGGTGGTGTTTCTAAGGTACACAAGCCTCTATGACATGTAGCCAACCCTAGTGCTTACCTGCAGACAAACCTCAACCTTCTACCAATGCATAAAGCCATAGTCACATAGTATGTGTAGCTATGATGACATCATTCTATACTATTTTAACAATGATAATGCTTCATTCCCTCCACACCGTTTTGTTGTCTCTTCTTTCCAGACCTTTGCAGATTTGATCAAATAGACTCACAGTTTCTGCAAGAACTGAAGAACTGACTTTCATTGTTATCTTGTTGTTTTGAACCTGCTGTATTTCCATAAATGTTGCTACAATTATTACAAAGATTCAAGGAGATAAGAACTCACATAAAATGTCATACACAGGGCAGTGCGCAGCTGAATACACGATTTTACTCCAAGTACTTATGACGCTTGTGTCCACATCAGAATGCTAATAGATTCAAGATTCAAGATTCTTTATTTGTCACGTGCAGGTTATACAGGTACAAAGCGCAGTGAAATGACCTGACAATAATAAACAGAACAAAATTAAATATAGAACGTAAAGCAGATCTAGGCCGATCTGATCCTGGCTGCTTATGGGTTTACTGTTTTTCATTCATATGTGCATTTTTCTTCAGCTAGCGAGTAAACATACACAGGACTGATTATTCAGTGACTTTGTCATCAAATTATGTAACCCTGTTTTTATTTATCTAGTATTAATAAATGCCTTAATGTGGATATGGATATAATGTCTGTCTTTACTGGTTTTTATTGTCTGTTTGCTCCTGTTTGTTTTTCAATAACACATTTTGGTTTTACCTTCAACGTTCTGTCATAAATAAAAAGATATATGTGGACATTGAAATTAGTTTTTAGTTTTGTTTAAAGAGTGTTTTTAATGCAGCAATTACTCGAAACTTCCTGAAAATACTAATTAGTAAAATGTAGTGATAAATAACCGTGTTTAAGTCTTATACAATGATTTTTTTTAATATAATGATTCAGACTCCAGAAAATAAAAACGCTAAATAAATCATAAAAAATTGAAACAGGAAACTAATTGCAGTTAACATTTACATTACATTTCTTTATTTATCCTATTATGACTATTGTTTTGATAAACTGAATGAATGATTTTTCTCTCCTCCTTCATAAAAGAGGCAAAAATGACAGAATCTCCTTTTTAGAAACTACACAGCTCGTATTGTGGCCACCCAGATCCTTCCGGGTCACCTTTCTTAGTGAGAAACCTTTTTAAGCAAAGTGGATCAGTTGAAAGGTCTAAACACTGACAGAGTTACATATTTATGGGGATCTGTAGTGATATACTGTTAAAAAAAAACAACAAAACTTTAAATTGTCGCACACTTGAGAATGTGAACCTTTGTTTAGTGTGAGAATAGAAAAAATACCCCGCACCTGATTATTTGTAGCGCATCTTATTCTAGTTCGCTTTTGAGCCGAAAGGACAAACATGTCCGCTACACTGATGCAAAATGGCTCACTGCTGCTCCTGCTTGGAATGCTCTGCGCGTCCGTGATGGTGTCAAACTCACGCAAACGGACACACAGAAATAGCGGAGGGGGAGGGGGATGCTGAGCCGCTCCAGTGAACCCAGTATGGATGCTGACGTAGGAAACTGGGATGGGCGGAGCTTGGGGTTCGTATTGAATCTCCGGGGATCACCGACACCGGCTGGTCTGTGTCGTTCATTCATCGGTGGAATTATTCAGCTCCTAAATTAGCCGTTCCACCATCAGCCATCCTGACTCCTCCGAACACCGACTCTAAGGACGCTACTGCTGGCCATCATCTGTGGTAAGACCCGCACAGCGTAGGGCTGGAGGCTCGGCAGCAGATGCTGGCTCAGCGCTGTCCTATATGTTGTCTAAAGGAAAATTACCAGCTTATACCACCATCCTATATGGGCTGCCGAGTGCGCGGTGCTCAGCAGGCCGGCTCGCTTCATGATGACGTTTTGGATGGATGCTAGTTATTTTAATGGGCAGTATTGCAGTATTCTGTTTTTGGTAGTCTTGTTGCAAAACAG
Source organism: Hemichromis elongatus (assembly GCA_015108515.1). Taxonomy (NCBI): domain Eukaryota; kingdom Metazoa; phylum Chordata; class Actinopteri; order Cichliformes; family Cichlidae; genus Hemichromis; species Hemichromis elongatus. Next base: position 47,589 of record VUQR01000023.1, on the reverse strand, counting down.
ATAATTTTACTGTATCGTGCTCTGCGTTATTATTATTATTGTCATTGTTATTGCTGTGCATCGACGCATATGTCCTCCCATACACTGATCATCAAATCGGTAAGACCATTGTTATTTCTGTGATTGCGTTCATCTTTCGGAATCTCGTAATAAATCTAAGGCCAGAGTGAACTTATTAATCCACAGCATCAAATACGCAGAAAAATGTATTATGCTCTAAGGCTCTGAAAATTTCAAAATAAAAGCCCCTCACCTGCTATTGAGAAATTCTCAAATTTTAAACCTGAAATGATTTATAGGAGTTCATTAGTGTCAACCTGCTGTCTCTACTCACATCTATTTAACTTGTTCACAGCAAGGAACAGAGCGTTGCATTGTAGCGCTCTGTTAAAAAAATGCTGAGTGAATTTATGTAGCCTTTTAGTCTTTTCTTGCTAATCTTCTTATATTTTTTTTACTTACCGGGTCATTAAGGTCTAATTCAGTGGTTTAATAGATGATTGATTCAAACAGAATAAAACATTAATTCATAAAAGGTGAGAGCTTTTTCACTCTTCATCCTGTGAAAAGGATGAGGAGTAGAAAAGACGTTGGTCCAGATCGTGATGCCTAGGAGAGTAGGCAGAGGACCTTTGGACCACACTGTTAAACATAGCCTTAGAGAGTGACAGGATACCCGAGCAATGGAGAATACTTTTACTGGTACCAGTTTTCAAAAACAAGGATGATGTACAGTGGGATAAAGCATATGAGTCATCCCATTGAGGAAAAAGTTGTTAAAGCTATGTTAAAAAGAGAGGTGATGAGCAGTAATTAGCAGTGTGGCTTTATGCCCAGACAGAGCACTACAAATGTGATAATTGCTTTGAGTGTTGATGGAGAAGTGTAGAGATGGTCAGAAGGAGATGCACTGTGTCTTTGTGACTCTAGAGAAGTCATTCCAGGAGAGGTATGTGGTAGTGTATGTGGGAACGAGCAAATATGTCTGGATGGTACAGGACGTGTATATTAGGACAAGGAGAGAGTGATGAGGTGTGCATAGACAACTAGTGACAGATGGGTTTAAGGTGGAGGTGTCAGGACGGCAGATGTTAACATTTTCATTGGGAATGACCAGAATGGACAGGATTAGAAATGATTATATCAGAGGGACAGCTCAGGTCAAGCAGTTTGGAGACAAAGTTAGAGAGGCAAGGCTGAGATGGTCAGGACATGTGCAGAGGAGACATATCGGATATGTAGGAAGGATGCTGACTATGGAGCTGCCAGTTAGAGAAGTTCATGATTGATGGATGCATGGTCTGGTGCCACAGAGGAGCATGGCAGGAATCACATGAGGTGCAGGCAGATGATCTGCTCTGGGGACTCCTAAAGAAAGAAGTCAAAAGAAGGAGAAGTTTTAATAATTATAACAGAAGGACCTTATTAAACAGCAGTTATTAGGTATATTTTCAACCCACCTCATCTACCATCACACGTCTCAGAGAAGGATCTAGATCTAGTTTTTGTTTTTCTCTTAATCAAATTAAAGCTTTCACTGAAAGGTGTGGCCTTTCATTACTGAGTAATATATAGCAGCACAATTACTTGATTACTCAGTTACATAGTAGGGATTTGTCACTAGGTTTTGGACATCTTTCACATTGTTTGTTTTCTTGCTATTTTTTATTCTTTCAGGAGTATAGGAAGAGTAACAGTAAACCACCAGTGCATACATTTAAGAAACATAATTTTTCCTCATTAAATACAAACAAATACATAAAATAACTCATTTTGCGTACTTGCATACTCAAGTACTCAAGTAACTCATAGTGAAGTAACCATTAGAAAAATAAATAAAATAAGAAGGACAGAGTGTCCATCTAAGCCAACACTGCTCCATGGCTCAAAATCAGCATCATAGCAGGTTGATAAACCTACCTTAGTTAAATTACCTGACCTTTGCTTCTCACAGGAAGTCGGGGTGGAGGGTAACCCCCAACCCCTTTGTGAGCAGTGAAATGGTGGGTACATGTGTTGGTGTATGTGTGAGTTGAAAAGGATAAATATGACAGTGTCAAAAGTAAAATGCTTTTAAAAATGAAGGACTAGCTAAGGCTTTAGTACCTGACTGCTGGGAAACAGTCTGTGAGTGGGGGCATCCCAGCAGCCCAATTCACAAATCCCTGGGTGCGCCCCTGTGCCCCCAAAGTCATATGTGTATATCGACATGTCACAAGCCAAACAACTATAGTGTAATTAAAAAGGAAGGACTGTTAGTTGTGCAGCAAAGCGAGCAAATCCACATGAAGGCACCTACCTAGGGAACACATATCCCCTGACACCCTACGGGTGTGAGTGATGTGTTGTTTGAGGAAGTGGAAATAGATATCTATATTTAGTCATGCATCATTTTTTTGATTTCCAGTTGATGAGGATAGTTTCCTTAGTGATGCGTGAGGTGGTAAGGACTGTGCGTGATGTATTTGTTTCCTCGCATTTATTTATGTCACATAAAATGTACAGTGTGGCTGAGGTTGGGATACAGTAAAAACATGTAGATAGCCTTTACATATCCTCTGCCAAAACCTCTGAACAGGCATAAAAGACCACATAGCCTATAGGGCAGTGGCTGCATATCTGATTATGAAAGGCCCACTTGAAACATCCTTGGTCCTGTAATGTGATCCAAAACCACTTTTGATGTATTTGGGATTACTGTCCTGTTGGAACAGCCAGTTGTGTCCAAGCTGATGATTTAAGTTGAAGAATTTGAAAGTAGTCCTTCCTTATTATTCTGTCCACTTTGTGCAACATACTAGTATCACTGGTAGCCAAACAGCCCCAGAACATGATGCTACCAACACCATGCTTGAGTCCATTTTGTTGGAGGATCATCTTTTTTGTTTGGTCTCCCAATCTGTCAGGTTGAGTCCTCTTCCAAATATAATAAAAACTAATTAATTAAACCATTACTTAAACAGCCATCACTTGACCCAGGAGTCTCAGCTAATTATAGGGCAATCTCCAATGTTCCTTTTATTGAAAAAACTCTCAAAAGACTAGCTAATCTAAGCTAATGAGGAATCTTGGAGTGGTGTTTTGATCACCCTACTAGAACACTTTGCTCTATGATTGCTGGCTTCCTTGTGCCTCCTTGGATATTTAATAGATGAGATTCAGTTTTCATCTTTCTGGTCCCCGTTCTGTGGTATAAATTTGGAATTGAGAGATAAACGTGTTCTCTGATTAAGCACATAGCTAGGGCTGGATCAGATGATCAAGAATCCTCCTGTTGTTGTGCTGTAATAGGCCTCAGCTGCTGGCTTCCCAGGTGTTTCTGGTCCACATGTTTTTGACTCTCTATGTGCGTACACACCACTCTGCATTTAATCATTAGAGTTTAATCATCTTTGGCTCTCTTCCGCAGTTCTTTTCTCCACCAAAGATTTCTTCCAGTTAAAAGGGAGTTTTTCCTTCCCACTGTTGCCAAGTCCTTGCTCAAAGGGAGGTATTCAATTGTTGGTTTCCTCTGCATTATTGGAGGGTCTTTACATTACACTATGAATGTGTCTTGGGGTGACTGTTGTTGTGATTTGTTGCTATATAAAGAGAGCTGAATTGAATCAAACTGAATACATTCCAGGTCTCCAAAAATACAAGCTAGCTGAAAGGTATATTTTATTGTCTTATTGTCTCTTTAGTCTGATGTCAACAGATGACAATAATAAAATGGTAATAACTATTTGAAAATGTTAAAAATAAAATGGTAAAATGCGAAACTGCTCCACATGAGATCGTTTAGTGGCGCACAGAGTGGTGAAATAAATACTTTAATTCAAGTTAATTATTTTAACACTGTGTGCGCTCTCAGAGTTCTTGCTTTTGTCTAATGGAGAAGGCTGTTAGAGCTCTTAAACTTTAAAATGCTTGCTTTTAAAAAATGAATGGTTATTGGTGTGTGTTCTGTGCTCTAGAGGCTTCAAACATCTATAAAAACACTTTTACATTCTCTGCATCACCAAATACGTCCTGTGCCAGTAGAGTGTGAATGTTATTCAGTGGTAGGAATGGCTCAACAACTTGTACATATAAAACATGCCATCAGAGAAGATCTGTCACACTTAGAACAAGCTGAATTAAAGGATCAGTGACAACATGGCGCTTCCAGCTGATTTGAATAGAGAGAGAGAGGTTCTGATATGAGCTGATCTCTTTTGACAGTTTGGTATTTGGAGTTGAAAGAGCGGAGGCATTATTGTATTAATCATGCAAGTGAGAGAAAACACAACATGGACATCCTTTTCTGTCCACTTTTGTCAACACGCTCTTTCTCTGACAAAAGCAGTGGACGTCAACACAGGAGAGTCACGGCACACAGATCTGCTCATGTTCTGCTGCTCTGGGTTCGGTTCGTTAAGCGTGTCATCATGCGTGAGCCTAACAGGTTAAAGTGATTTAGTTAGTGTGCACAGCTTGTTTTAATAATATACTTTATACTTTTTACTTGTCCTGCTTCCTCATCAACTCATCACCAGTGATTCCAATCGAGTGTCTGATTGTATGCTTGTTGTATCTTGTATGTTTCATAACTAATCATGTGACCATTTACATGGCTCTTGCATAAGTGGACTAAATGGATTTATGCTTGTTTTAAATGACTTTGAGACTGCTATAATATTAGTTTGGTCCACATTAAAACAGATACCACATGCTTAACAGCTTTTACAAAGATAAATAAGCAAATAGAAAATGAAGATTATTAATGGCAAAAGCTATACAAACTTAACTGGCCATTGCCCATCTAAACCTATTTAGACTGGCAACCTATAGTTTGCATTACTCTTGACAGTCAAGCATTTGCTATAACTGGCAATTCATATTTCACAGGAACTGGCCCACTATATTTATCACAGTTATTTTAATCCACATTGGATTAGTTTTGTTTTTGGGCATGAATGTCCTGCTGTCAAAGCATCTCAATCAGATAGTCTGGTTTTTGGATTTGACACTCCCAACCTTTTTTCCCTTTGTGTTTTGTTTTCTTTTGAGTCATTTTGAGTAAACTTCATGTTGGGTTTTGAATCTTTGTCCTGGTGTAAGTCATCCATGTGTTTAAGCAAAAACCCAGCACAGAACATCACCCTACCACCACGTTTGACCAAAAAGTCAAACGCGGTGACATTATGTGCTAAGTTCTTCCAAATAATATCATTATGTAACGACCAAATGGGAGTCTGTGCACAGACTGCATCATGGGAGTCTGAGCCTGTCTGTTGGAGCTTTGAATTTGCCCCTCGGGGTGCAATTTTGTGTGTCCCTGACCGACTGGCATAGATTAGTTATCTTATTTAAGAATTTGATTGGACAAATCGATGTTATTCACACATTCACACATCATCACAATGAGGAACTTGAAGAAGGACAGCCACTCACTTGTTCGCTACCGCTTGCCCGAGGATGGTGACTTCAAATGCTGCTGAAACCTTAAAGTTAAATTCAGTTTTTTATTTAGCAACATCCCTTTTTAAGGCAGCTGTTTGAAGTAAAGAAAAAAAATTAAAGACCTTTGACTCGACCTTCTAGAATGAAATATTTAGCAGCAATCCACAAATTGTAAGTGAACATATATACATGGAGTTTCTCCAGCAAGCAGAGTTGGTTACCTGAATGTGGTGTAAGCAATGCCTTGTTTTGCATTATGTGTCTGCTGATGGTTTGTCGATGTGTCCTGGTACCAAATCGTTGTGAAACACTGCAGGTGTACGGGACTTAAAGCACTTAACAGAAAACCACAAATGACATTAGAGTAGCCACTTGGACAATTGCACGAGGCTACACCTTTTTGGCAGGTTTACAGCAGTAGAACGTAGAAATTGAATTATTGAATTGGCAAAAGAAAGTACGATGAAGAGGTAACAAGAAATCAGCACATTTCTGTCTATGAGCTATGGGAGGTTTTGCAGAGCCCATGAGTTGTCTTAGATATTAGTATAGATATTTGTGTTGGTAAAGTTTCCTGCCCTGTTAGCTGTCCTTTTGTTTTGGCCTTTGGTAGGGATGGGAATTGGCTCGAATTCAGTCAGTCCGATTCCTGATCGATTCTCTTATCACCACCATCGCTAAGCAGCACTAAAAAAATTACATTCATGCTAATTATTTGCATCCTGTGGGTCAAATGTTTGTGCATGATTGTTGAGGTATTCACCCTCTTTGTTGTCATCACTGTTGGAATCATTACTTATTATTTATTAATTATTTCTTATTAATCAAAATTGTTACACATTAAACGTAATGCAGTACTTTATTTAATTGCTTCTGGAAAAAATTAATTTGTTATTCTACTCATTACATTACTTTCTTTATAAAATAGCTGAAAGACTCTGTCTCATAATCACCATTTACAATATAAGCCTGAGGACATTCATCTCTAAGATATTTCATTTCTCTTAGTAGAACACAAACCTGGTTTCACAAAGCAAAGTTACAAACCAGCACAAAAGCTATCGCCAATGTGATTCTGCTTTAGAAACGTGAACAGGCAGAAAGGGAGGCTGCAGCCTGGCTGCTTATCTGCTTGACATTTACAGATCCGGGCCGGCATTCACTCAGCTTTCAGCTGGATTCTTGACTAGCTTAGTATTAGCATGCAGTCTTGGCAGATGCTTGCAAAGAACCAAATTTGCGTTAGCAGCATTATGCAGTTGTTTCCGGCCTGGAGGCAGTTTTCCACTTTACCATGTATCTCGT
>VUQR01000023.1:25046-40840 GCA_015108515.1 Hemichromis elongatus | reverse complement strand
GGGGGGGGCTTTGCGCTAGACTGCGTTACTATTATCCTTCTCTGACACGCAAACTGAACTGATGTGGACTTATACCTCCATTCCTCTATTTCTCCTTGTTTTCTGACCTTGTTTCTGTGGTTCTTTTTTCCCATAGCCTGTTCTCCTCAGCCTCCCCCGTAGCCTGTGTATACTATTTCTTGGCTCCCTGTGTCCCCTAGTATACCTGTCAGGGCCATCGCACACGCACACAGTGTTGTCCTTGGAAATTAATGACTGTACATGTGCTGCAGTGCAGCTTGGTCAAAGAGAGAGGAAAGACGAGAGGGAGTGAAAGAGGAGAGAAGTAAAAAAGGAGAGGGGGAGTGTAAGGATTGCAAGAAGAAAGAGGAGTGGAGGTTTTTTAAAGAAGCTAAACAGATGGTTCAGGGAAGGTTGAGGTTTGACCGAGTGTGAACTACAGATAAGCATTAAGACCTAAATAGAAAGAAAAGGCTTTTTTATTGCTTGCAGATACCCCTCGGTTGAAATGTACTGCTGTGAAATAGTGCTTATTAAAACTGTGTGTGTAGCTGAGCAACTGCCTCACTCACTCTTTTACTCTTATCTGAAATTGTACAGAGCAGACCAAAAATACAAAACACAAAGCTATCCTTTCTGCTGTTTTCTCACCTTCTAGTGTTTCACCATCGTTATAACACCCACTGAAAGCTGCGGCAGTAATGACACAGATAATCCAAGCCCATCCCCCCACACCAATCACCTCCTCCCCATGACCCTCATTCATTTTATAGACAAGCAATTATTCATTATTAGTCAAAAAGATTTGTTTTGTTCACAAGGTTTTCTGATTGCTTTGAAGGTTTTCTTAATGCGAGGTTATGATCCCCCTGAAAACAAAGAACAGGAAATGACAGAAGGATTTTCTTAGGGCCATGTCTCCATTAGACATATAATCCATTAAGAAAAGTGTGCCGTGTCCTATATGTTATGGCAAAGTATCCAGGCATACTTCAGGAAAAAAGAAAATATTTAAAATGTAGCTATTTACTCTGACTGTATCACCTCTCTCAGTGTAATGCCTTATCATAAGTAATTAATGATGTTCCAGCTCATGTGCCAAAAAACGTTCTCATTTTATAAAATTGTTCATGAATGGATTCTGTTACTGGCTGATTCTGCAGATATATAATAAACTGAAGGGGAGCCATCTGCTATGACCGGTTAGAGGTGTGGTGAGAAAAACAAAGGAGAAAAATAAAGGACAAAAGATACACTGTGGAAGAAAGTCGGAGTTGAACAGTGAATGTTTTAAGCCTAATATTAAAAGTAGAGAGTCTGTCTGCCTCCCAAATCTAAATTGGAAACTGCTTCTACAGAAGAGAGCACCAAAAGTTGGTCTTCCTCCTGTTCTACTTTTGAATATCCTCGGAACCACAAATAAGCCTGCAGTCTGAGAGCCAGGTGCTCTATTAGGGTACAGGTAGCAGTAATGAGAGGTCAATATGAGGGAAAAAACTCTCTTTCTATTTTATTTGAGTCATAAATTGTTTCTTCCACTGAAAATGTCCAGATGAACAGAATATTTTTTTCTGGGATTTCCTTACCTGAATGATTAAACATTTATCAAGATGTATAAAATGTATATATTGTAAATAGAATGGGTCTCAGCACAGAACTCTGTGGAACGCCATAATTAATCTTAGTGTGGGAAGACAAGACTCAGCTGTTCATCAGGATCTGAAGGACAAAGGTCACTCTTTCGAGGATGCCAGTGTTCACATTTTAGACAGAATAGACAGATTGTTTGAAAGAGCCATCTTTCAAAGAAGCTATCTTTGTGTCCACCGTGAACGACCCTCTTTGAACAGAGTAGGTGGTTTACGACACCAACTGTCTGCCATCTACACTAAACGAAAATATAAAGGCAACACTTTTGTTTTTACTCCCATTTTTCATGAGCTGAACTCAAAACATATGAACGTTTTTCTACATACACAAAAGACCCATGACTCTCAAATATTGTTCACAAATCTGTCTACATGTGTGTTAGTGAGCACTTCTCCTTTGCCAAGATAATCCATCCCACCTCACAGGTGTGGCATATCAAGGGGCTGATTAGACAGATTATTTATCTCATACACACCAAAAATTAATTTCTACTGCTCTTTTTTTCAAGCTGGTCTACAACCTCCCCCATTGTACTAAGCATGCCCTGTTGCATGGCAATGGTTGGGTAATTACTATCTGATTGGACAGAACAGGCCAATCCAATGAATGACAGCCTTTATCCAAAATATCTGTAACAGCCGTGGTTAAACCCTGAAGCAGAGACTGTACCACATTTATTAGTGGGTGCCCAAGTCTCCCGTACTGAAGGCGTTTAAGCGATTCTCAATGCCTAGTTGAACGTCTGGCAGAACTAGGTTGGTTTTGACTTCCAGCCCGTGTCTGGTCTACTAAAGTGTCAAGAGTAGATGTCCCAGTAACTCGGGAAAATCTCATCCTCAGCCTCTGGGAACTGATCAGAGTCTGCAACTGGACTGAGATGTGTTGCTGGGCTACGTCTTTGTGTCTGCCTCACAGGCTTGTCATTATGATTGGTGGAAAGATAGCCACAAGGGAGTAGTAAGCCCTGATGCAATGTTTGGAGTGGGCCATCCTTGTTTTCAGGTCTTACACTTGAAAGCAGAAGGGATCCTGTTCTGCTGACCACTATATAGATGACTGCCTTCCACTTGTGTGAAATTTTGTTCTTCCCACAAATGCGGACTTTCCTGACTAATACTCTGTCTCCCACTTCTAAATCTGAAATAGCCACACATCTGTCAAATCTGAACTTATTCTTTTCTGCTGTCTCTCCAGCTTTGCCAGTAGCTACTTTGTAACTCTCTTCTATAAGAGAGTATACGATTTTGCACATACTGCCAGCAGCAGCCCAATCCACTGGCAGGCGAGGCTGACAACCAATGATAAGTTTGTATGGTGCAAACTCAGTCATTTCATTCTTGGTGCAATTGAACAACAAGGGGCTTTACAAAATCACACCGGTGACATTTGTCTTTGTTTTGAAGAGTACCTACATATCCAGCAATGTCACTCCACTGGATTTCCTCTGGGATGGTAAAGGTGACAGGGTGTATTCCAGTCATCTGGCAGAGCTCTTTTATTGTGCAAGATTTGAAACAAGGTCCCTGATCACTGTGCAACCTTTCTGGGGACCCGTAATGCACAATTCAATTGTCCCATTAACACTTAGCTACTGTGTGGGGTTTTTGATTGCACGTCGGTATGGCAATCACATACTTAATAACTTAATAAGGGGATCAGCGATTACAAGGATGTCTTTGGTTCTACTTTTGTCTGGATTGCTTGAGATTAAATTCATACAGAACAGTTCATGTGGCCTTCTAGTACTGATGTTGCTTAATGGTGTGGCTCTGCGAGGTAAAGCCTTTCTGCACACACATCTACCACAGGTCTTTATTTTCCTCTCTACATCCAAAGCCATTCTGGGCCATTCGAATCTGGCCCTAAGAGATCTAATGTGCGCTCAATGCCCATATGACCTATATGGTCATGCAAACTGCTCAAAACAGTCTCTCTGAGTGGTAACACTAGCTTAGAGACCTGAGACCCGATTTGGCATCTCCTGTTTATGATGCCATTTATAAGCTGATACTGACCCCTCTCTCAAAGTAGGAGTGGAAAATCCAAAACCTTACCCCATAAGGGAGGTGATGGGCTCACCCTGTGCTCAAGTTGGAAAAGGACATGCCTTAGACATTGGTCAGCCCTCTGTTAACCCATTAACTCTGGATCAGTCAATTGAGGAATAATAGGTAATCCTCTGAGCTTATCCTCCTGCCCATAACTGACAGGCACAGCATCAGAGGACATAGTGACAAGAGGAACACAGCCATCAAAACTCTGATTGACAGCTGGCACTATGGACAGATTGTCTTTCACAAATGGCTATCACAACAGCTTGGTTGAGTTCCTTAAGATTTTCAAGATCAGAGAGATTACCCTGAGTGAACTGGAAAATGAGTTTCCTTCTGAGATTTGAGATCATACACAAGAGCTCCATGGGGTCTGCAGGACAACCCATCTTCATCCCTGTTTTGCTTTCCAGGATGATACAAGAGCTTGAAAGTGAAGGTGGACAAGGCTGCAAGCCATCCGTAGCTGGATGGATCAAGTTTTGCAGTTGTCAATATATATGTCGAGGAATTGCTATCAGTGACAACAGTGAAGTGGTTCCCATATAGGTAGTCACTAAATTTCTCTGTTACTGACCACTTAAGCGCAGTTTTCATGTTGGATGTAAAAAGCGCACGTGACGCTGTGACGTACACTCAAAAAATGAAATTGGGTAGTTGTTCAATTTACAAGATTCAAACTTGTAATTTGAACTAAATAATTTCATGTTTCTATGGGTAACGCAATTAAATCATGTAGCATCTACATGAACTTCAGAACTTTGTTCTTGTTGAGATGACATGATACAATCTAGTAAGAGTGGTTCGTTGCCTGGACTCACAAAATTCACAAGGTCACATTAGATCTCATACTGCAGCAAAATTGCTGGAGTTTTAAGAGGCAGACAACTGCACCCACTCCACGTGTATGCTATTGCTATTTATTGTGGTTTAACCTGTCAAGGACAAAATGTACAAAAATTTCTACATCAAGCCTTGTAATCATAGCTTTTCTAGTTTTGTTAAGCCTGGATTGACAGCTTAGTGGTGTGATGGTTTATGCTGTTGCCTCACAGCAAGAAGGGCTTGGGTTCAAATCCATAATCTGGCTGGTTTGCAGTGTGTGTGTTATTAGAGTTAGGTTAATTGGTGATTCTAAATTGCCTATGAATGTAAGTACAAATGGTTGTTTGTCCCTGTGAAATCATCAACCCCCATATGAGTTCATTAGGCAAGACAAGCAGTAATTGCCTTGATTAACAAAGTAGTTGTTCAAACAACAAGATTTCATCGTGTTTTCCTAAAGTTTTTAGCTTGTGTAGAAGGAATTAAAACAAATTTCACTCTACATAAATAAATCACTTCAAGTCAATGTCAGATTACGTTGGTTCAACGTAGTAAACTTACTATTATTGTACTTGTATTGTTATTGTACTTGGTCAAATTACGTGGAAATAGGTGCCATGATTAAATTATGTTCATCCAATAACAGATTTTTTGAGAAGCCCTGACTGACTTAGGTTTGCAGGCGATCTGGCGAGGTGTGAGCGTGAGCGCTGGTCTTAAGAAGCCCGCACGTCTAATTATGCTCAGATGCAGCCTGTCAGCATGATGTAGCGGCTCCACCCAGGGGTGGAAACACTGGCACTGTGAGAAGGCCCAGCACTCACCCGGACCATGACACCTACTTTTGTTAAGCTTGGACTGACAGCTTAGTGGCGTGATGGTTTATGCTGTTGCCTCACAGCAAGAAGGGCCTGGGTTCAAATCCATAATCTGGCTGGAGAGTTATGAGTAAACCAAAACTTGATTTCATTTAATCAAAAATGGATGTGGGTGGGAGAGTATCTGTGGGTTTGGAAGATAGGTAGAGCTGGGTGTCATCTGTGTAGCAGTAAAATTGGATGTTATATTTCTTGAAAATATTACTTAGGAGTAGGAGATAGTTAAAAAGTAATGGTCCCATGACAGAGCCTTGGGGTACACCAAACTTAACTGGAGTAGATAGTGATCTGTGAGTAAATAATTAAACAAACTGTGAATGGCCAAAGAGATGTGAGGTACACAAGATCTATACCATTGATGCCAATAGATAAAATATGATAAGATAAATCTTTATTAGTTCCACACGTGGGAAATTTGTTGGGTCACAGCAGAACATGGACAGTACAAAGGAGCAAAAATCAAGCAAAACAATGGAATAGAATAAAATGTAAAGAATAACATACTATATAAAATAGAATAAAATAATGTATACAATACAATACAAATACTATGTTTTGCTAGAAAAAAATGGTTAATATATGAAGAAGGATGAAGTGGGAGATAGTATTAAAAGCTGCAATCACAAATAATTGGCACACAATTTAATTCCCTCTACTCACTGAAGAATTCCAGGTCAAAGTTCACATAAAGAAACACTGAGGAATATAAGCAAAACACTGGTTATCTGTTTGGTTTGGAGGAAACCAGAAGGACAAAGTGGCTGTCAGCTGGTGGTTAAGAGGTAGCTATCCATTCAGTTCAGTTTCATTTTATCTAGTGCCAAATCACAACAACAGTTGCCTCAAGGCGCTCTGTATCGTAAGGCAAAGACCTAACAATAATAGAAACAAATGCAAAGAAAACGTCAATAATTAGACCACCCGGTATGAGCAAGCTCTTTGGCTACTGTGGGAAGGAAAAATTTCCTTTTAACAGGCCATCTGCTGTGACAGGTTGTGGGTGAGGGGAGAAAAACAGGACAAAGAGATGCTATGGAAGAGATCCAGACATTAATAATGACTAATGATTAAATGGAGAGTGGTGTATAAACACATAATGTTATTGTTTATTTTATTTCCTTAAGGAACCCAGGAGAGTGTGTTTGAAAACACTGAATTCATTTCAGCAGTTTCCAACAGCAGTTGGAATTACAAGTTACAATGGAGGTCAATGTGTACCATGGTCTGGATCACAAGAAGGATGACCCCACGGGCAGGGCAATACAGTTTCATACCACCACAAAAACAAGTGTTATTACGACTATCTTCTCCTGGGAGACCAATGCTGACCAATTTTGCTATCACCACATCTTTATAATGCTGTTCTGTGAAACAGTGGCGTAGACAAGCCCAGAACAATTCCTAACGAAGCTCCTTGATATACCAGACTGTCAATAATGGTGATCAATACAAATTTTGGAGAAATCGTCGCACAAATACCTATAGTATCCACACAGGTTTTGAAAGACCAGTTGTGGTGGTTCGGGCATCTGACAAGGATGGCTCCTGGGTGAAGTGTTCTAGGCACGTCTCACTGGGAGGAAGCCCCAGGGCAGACACGTTGGAGAGATTATATCTGTTGGCTTGCTTTGGCATTTCCCTGGACAAGCTAGAGGAGGTAGCTCGGGAGAGGGAGGTCTGGGCTCCTCTGCTTAGACTGCTACCTGTGTGACCCAGCCCCAGATAAGAGGAAGAAAATGGATGGATAGGAGGATCATTTAGCCACATTTGACCTAGTTGTCTTTGGCCAATCTCCAACCTTCCATTTATATAAAAAAAAAATCTTGAAAGAGTAGTTTATGTGGTATCATTTGTAGAGGAATGGTTTCTTTGAAGAGTTTGAGTCAGGTTTCCGAGCTCATCGTAGTACAGAAACAGCATTCCTGAACATTTCAGCTGATGTTTTATGGCCCCTGACAGTGGACTCATCTCTGTACTTGTCTTGCTAGACCTCATTGCAGCGTTCAGTACTATTGACTACAGATGTTCCTGGCAATGAAATTCTTAGCTGACTGAGGAAAAACAATTAGACTAACTGACTAGTCTAAAACTAAGAAACACTCAGATGTTAAGTTAGGTTTTTGCTTTGATGTCTAGCCATCCCAATATGGGACATATAAGGGAAGGGGGCGCGGCTGACGCAATTAGTGTGTTTGAGAATTAGTCTTATGTTCTATTATGCAGGTTTAATTATGTGTTTTTTATGCACTGTTTTTTATTAGCAATTTGAATATTATTTTGTATTGTTTTGTATTGTTGTCATGATGAATCCTCTTATTTTTGGTATGTGGCAATCACGTTAACTGGTCTGTGACACAATTTATTACCTGTTCTCGAGACCTGCTGCTTGCCCTTTCAAACATAAGTAATGTTGCAAGTCTGGAGGTGGCTATTGTTGTGCCATTGGAAGAGATTATACAGCACAAAATGAAATGTAAAAAAAAGCAAGGCTGTCAAGGAAGCATCAGAAACCAGCTGAGGAGACAAGGAACACGGCCTTACGAAAAGTCACACTATCAAACGTGAGATTCCTTGATATTAAAAATGGATGAGCTAATACTACGCATGAAATATGAAGAGGATTTTCTTCACAGTAATTTGATCTGCATCACTGAAACATAACAATACTTTGAAAATGTGATCCAAGCTGACAGAGACAGGAAATCAGTTGACGGTGGATTGTGTGTGTTTATCGACAAGAACTGGGCTACATAATTTACCTTTACTAAACTGTTTGAGACCCATGTTGTCTCTATTTGGACCCTTTTATGTACCTTTTGAATTTGGACTTTCTCTTGCACCACACTTTCCAAACATACAAAAATACATCAACGGTCCAACTCATTCTTCTTGGCCTATGTTATGTTAATATTAACGACTCTTGCAACGCTTCCTGTTGACCATAATGTCATTCATCTGCTTCCTAAATACAGACATCTAAGAGGGTAAAACCTACAGTGTAAATTATAAGTCTAGAATCATGAACGTGAAGGAAGATTAAGAGACTGTTTTGAAGTGTTCCCAAATAATAAGGTGCAGAAAAGAGCTGAAGGTTTATCATAATGAGAGAATGATTGAATTTCTAAATGGTGATATGGTAACATTTCATGGTAAAAGGAAAGAACCTCTAAGATTAAAAGTGCAACGATTGATTTTAAAAATAAGGTTGAAACTCAGTTTTCTATAGGGAACCCTCATCAGGATGGTGGGAGGGGTTCTTAAGTGCCAGGTGTACCTCTGTCTAGTTGACTGTCTGTCCTTTGTAAGTAATTTGAATAATCTTTATGCTTGTTTTGACACTGAAGGCTTTAAAGAAAGGACCAGTACTAAAATGGCTGATGTAGCCCAGAGCCTTACAATTCATCTGTCTGAAGAAGTGGAAAAACAACTATTCTCAGCTTTACTATTGTTTTTTCTAACTCAGAAAAATAAATGATGTTTCATCTGAACTAATCAACAGGTTGCAGAACCCAAGAAAACAATTGTGGAATACCCTTTTCTGAATTATGGATGCCGTCTAAAATATCCCATTATTCGTTACCAGGGCTGTTTTGTACAGGTAGTGGCCTTAAACCATTAAACATCCATGCTAGATATAGTCAGTGAATGCTTGGAGAAAGCAATACTTAGCGAAATGATGTTTTCTCTGATATGGGTTGAAGGCTTCTACAGTTCTTGCCCAGGTAAGGGAAAAATCAGTAAAGTGCATGTTTTACTTTTATATGTGGTAACTAATTTCTCACAAATGTCAAAATTCAAAGCCTAATATGTGTTTCTGTATTTCCAGGAAAAAGGGGCAGCTGCTTTTCCATTCAAGAATGGATCCACATGACAGAGATAGCATGAATGTGTTGTTAATGAGCCCCTTAAACCTTGCAAATAATAAAAGCTGGTGTTCTATTTTCTGTTACCAAAATACATAAATAAAATCTTTTAAACACAAAATGGTTTTGGGTTTTTTATATTTTATTACATTTATTTAAGCAATGCAGAAAACATTCATAACATTCATTCAACATTTCATTCATAGCCAGTAGCCTTCATATTCCTTTAAAATCTAAGCAAATGACCCTGAGTCCACTACTACATTGTAAATTGCTCACTCTCTGCTAACAGGTGCTAAGCTAATGTCCTGTGAACAGTGTAAGAAACTCCTGGCACTGGAAATCTTAGAAGTCAGACTGCATTTGGTATTCTAGGATATAGTCCACCAGCATTTTAAAGAATGCTGCAAAATATGTTTGCTTCCAGTTACAGCAACCAGTTTAATAAATTTGCTTGCAGACCAAATTGAATGCAGTAGAAAAAAATACACGTGTTTTAGCATTTTGGAGGTTTTAGTTCATTTCAATTAAATTCTGTTTCATTTATAAAAAGTGCCAAATAACAACAAAAGTCACCTCAAGGTATATTGTATTATAAGGTAAAGACGCTAGAATAATACTGACAAATATTAAAAATCAAATGACCCGCTATCAGCAAACACTTGGCAACAGCGGGAAGGAAAAACTCCCTTTAAACAGGAAGAAACCTTCAGCAGATCCAGAAAACAGGGAGGGACAGCCATCAGCCATCTTGGGTGACAGTGGTTCAGGGGGTTGGGACGCTCATCTTGTAACCGGAAGGTTGCCGGTTCGATCCCCCAGCTCTCTGTCCTGGTCATTGTGTCCTTGGGCAAGACACTTTACCCTATCCTATCGCCTACTGCTGTTGGCTAGATGGCGTGATATGGCAGCCTCACTTCTGTCAGTCTGCCCCAGGGCAGCTGTTGCTACAACTGTAGCTTGTCTGCACCAGTGTGTGAATGTGGGAGTGAATAAATAGTGGAATTGTAAAGTGCTTTGAAAAGCGCTATATAAATGCAATCCATCAATATTATTATCTGCCTCAACCAGTTGGGGGTGAGGGGAGGAAGAAAGGGCAAAAGCTGTACTGTACTCTGTGCTTTATTTGTTTTTACCACTGACCATTGGCGATATATTTCTAGATAAACATAAAAAACAAGCTGCCCAACTGGAAGTGAAGCTGTTTACTTTTGTCACATCAGCAACCAAATTATGTTAGCTAAACAAAGAGTTTGCTTATTAGCTGATAACAAGCTTGTTAGAAAGGACTAAGAGCAGATAATTAATTGTATTTATGTGTCATGAATTAGATTAAAGCTTATGAATAATCAGTTTTGTTGTTTTTCATACAATATGATAAGGAACTGTGCTATTAATACACTAAAACCACCTGCTTAAAATTACACAGGACCTGCTTGTGTTGTCAAAATAGTCAGAGGGTGGGTGCAACAGATCTTTGGGGTGTTTGTGCTGTCTGGCACTGGAACGTCTTCTGTTGTAGTCTACAGATCCTTGATTCAATTAGGATCTGATGAGTCTTTGTTGCATGTGTTTATTGTGAATAAGCTGAATAAGACAGACATGTCAAAGTTCATCCACACAAGTGTCAGAACCCAAGATTTTTAGCAGAACGTAACAACATTACAGATTGATGTTCAATTTTTTTTTTTTTTTTACTTTACCTCTCAGGGCTTTTAATATTGTGGCTAGTTTGTGTAACTCCAAACCACTGCATGGAAAGAGTGCTTCAGCTATGATTGCGACATGGCACACACACATATCTGAGTAGACAGAAGGATGGAGAATATTAATGCCTGTGCTCATATCAAAGTGTTTTCCCAATCCTTTTGCATGAGGTTGCTGAATATTTAAATATGCTTTGCAAATTTCAGGGCCTGTTTACTTCTCAGTCAAGCCTACAGAGCCTGCCTGTCCGACAAGTTGTTTTCTAAACTCTTCCAAATTTTATTGGAACAGATAGCTCAAATTCATCAGATGCAATCTATTTGAAAAGAATAATTTATTGGGAAAGTGTAAGAACTGCAGTTTGGTTTTGATAGTATGTTTATATAGTTAGTAATCTGAGGAAATTTCTGAAATATAAAGACTTTTTTTAGGATTGGAGTAAACTTTTTTTTCTTTCAAGTCAAGCCGTTTTTTATTTCTTGTTACAGTTTCTTTAGTTCAAACTCTGTTTTTTGTGAGCTTAACATCAACAAAGTCACACACAGTCTGAGTGCTTGTGGTTGATTAATCAAGAGAACAACTTTAAAAAACAAACAAACTTCACACTTCTCACACACACAGACACACACTGCAAAAAGAGGAGTCTTAATTAATGGAATCCCCTCCACCTGGCCCTCAGCCTCCGTGGCACTGCCCCACCACCCCTCTGCTGCAGCAGAGTCAGAGAACACACTGCAGCTACACTCCCCCACCGCTGGGGGGACATCAAGCCGATCCGGGCGTTGAGGTCCACCCGCTGCATGTTGCACTTGAAAGTGGACAGCGCTCCGAACAAGCCAAATGGAAGTGTGAGAATTTGGTACAAACCATACGGAGAGTAGAAGACTCTTTTCTTTGGACAAAGGAGACAAAGGAATCTGCCAGTAGGGTTAAATCCAGTGTCCTGAAAAATCGAGCAGTGCCTAACCAGTCCTGGAGCTTGTTGATACGGGTCATGGGGTAGGCGTCAAACCAGGACACTTCATTCACCCTGCGGTAGTTGACACAGAACCGTCTAGACCCATCTTTCTTGATGACCAAAACTATGGGGCTACACCAAGCGCTGTGCGACACTTCATTCACTCCTATTTTCAGCATTTCAGCCAATTCTTTCTGAACAATTTGTTCCTCATGTTCAGGCGGCCTGTAGGGCCATGAACACACCGTCATGACAGGTTGCTGTTCAAAATGGTGGTCAATAAGTGTCGTACTGCTGGGCAGTGGGGAGAACGCATCTACAAAATGCTTTTGCAATGCAGCAACATGCTCTCTCTAAGCTCTCTCTTCACCAGGCTTACCCTCTCTCCATGCTTTAAGGAGGTTGAGGTGATATATTTTTGTGGCTCCTCCCCTGTCCGACCTCACCACTTAATAGTCTACATTCCCGACTTTCCATGCGCCCACAAAGGATCATTGCTACTTGGCAAGTAACTTTAAGCAAGAACTTTGTTTTCCAGTGAAGTTTAGTTTAGATCTTCTTTTGCTGCTGGTTTTGGTTGTGGAGTGATAAAACCTGCAGCTTCAGGATCTAGCACAAAAAAGACATAAACACAAAGCACGAACCCGACGCATCAGAATCTGTGAGCTGTTGGCTTTCAGCCCCAACGGCGTCTGTCTACGTGAGAAAGCTGACATTTCCCTTATTCTAATGCATCGGGTCTGCGCTTTGTGTTTACATCTTTATGCTGAATCCATTTACCTCATTTACCGTTTTAGCTGTTTTGTGGTTGTTGAAATAGTTTGTGATGTTTAACCTGAGATTCTGGCATTTTTGGCAAATACATTTATAATTAAAAATCGATTCAGGATGAATCGATATCACTTTAAGCTAAAATCACTTGGCAGCTGGTCGACCCTGATTAAGGAAGCGAGGACAGAAATGGATTAGTTCCGCCGGGGCAAAGCCCCCGCTCCCTCTAACTGAGCAGCCAGGTGATCCTCTGCAGAGCAATAGCAGCAACAGACCCATAGATCAAACCCCTACATGTGCCACATGTAGATACATACTGAAGATATTAGACATATGAAGCAGTTATGGAATTATGTAGCAAAGAATAAAATTGATAAATAACTCTAAATATGTCTTATATCTTAGATTGCTTATAGTAGCCACCCTTTGTGTTGTTGACAGCGCTGCAAACCCTTGGCTTTCTCTCAATGAGCTTCATAGTGTAGTCACCTGAAATGGTTTTCACTTCACAGGTTTGCCTTATCAGGGTTCATGTCTGGAATTTCTTGCCTTCTTAATAGAGTTGGGACCATCAGTGGTGTGCGAGACCGTTCTCATTCTGACAGCGTATTATACCGACGATGTTTTCACGTCGCGATGCGTTCCTGAGGAACGCGAAAGGTAATCTACCGCATTCCTATGACATGCGCCGGGTAATGGATGGAATGTAATAGTTTGACGCTTCCGGCAGTAACACACGTTCCAGCTGTGTATTCGAGCCCTAAACCTAAACCTAACCCTAACCTTAACCACCACTTCAATTGAGTTAGTGTTTTCTAAAATGATTAATGTAAAATAAACGTACATGTTTAGATCAATTCCAAATGGTTCTCAAGTTTCCCCATGTTCGTGAACTCGTAACATAAGGACATGTTAGGTGGCCAAAAGCGTAACATAGGTAAGATTTGTCATCTAGCGTAAAATGTTACACTTTAGGAGTGAGAACGCGTTGGTTGTGCAGAAGTCAGGTTGGTACACAGCTGACAGCCCTATTTGACAACTGTTAGAATTCATATAATGGCAAGAACCAATCAGCTAAGTATCGATAAACAATAGTTCATTATTACTTTAATAACTGAATGTTCACCTTGGTTTAATTGGTCTGATGAGTCCACATCCACCTGCTGTGTCTTTTTGTGACGTAGAAACGGTGAACGGACGATCTCTTCTTGCACAGTTCCCACCGTGGCTGGTCACAATCTTGGGAATTTTTTAAATTTGAAGGCACACTGAACCAGCATGGCTACCACAGCATCCTGCAGCAACATGCCATCCCATCCAGTTTTTGTTGAGATGGACCACCATTTATTTTTCAACGGGACAATGACCCCAAACACACCACCAGGCTGTGTAGGGCTATTTGACCAAGAAGGAGAGTGATGGAGAGCTGCGCCAGATGGCCTGGCCTCCACGGTCACCTGACCTAAACTCAATTTGAGATGGTTTGGGATGAGATGGACCACAGAGTGAAGG
This sequence comes from Hemichromis elongatus, assembly GCA_015108515.1. NCBI lineage: Eukaryota > Metazoa > Chordata > Actinopteri > Cichliformes > Cichlidae > Hemichromis > Hemichromis elongatus. The sequence goes on along the minus strand of VUQR01000023.1, from coordinate 26,625 downwards.
CAAAGTGCTCAGCATCTCTGGGAACTCCTTCAAGACTGTCGGAAAACAATTTCAGGTGACTTCATGAACCAGAAGAGAATGCCAAGAATTACTACAAAGCAGTAATCAAAGCAAAGGGTGGTTATTTTGAAGAATATAAAACAGGCTTTGATGTATTTTCCACTTTTTTTGTTTACTACATAATTGTATATATGTTTAGTCATAATTTTGATGCCTTCAGTGAGAATTCTAAAGAAACACAAACACACACACTGCTCAAAAAATAAAGGGAACACTTAAACAACACAATCTAACTACAAGTCAATCACACTTCTGTAAAATCAAACCATCCACAGAGGGTGCAACAATGATTGACAATCAATGTCCACAGGTGGGGGTTGTGCAGGACGTTTGGCATTTGTAAGAAAACACCTAGATTGGCATTTTCGCCACTGGTGCCTTGTGCTCTTCACACTGAGCACATGTGACAGATGTGACAGCGTCTGGAGAGGCCATGGAGAACGTTCTGCTGCCTGCAACATCCTCCAGCATGACCGGTTTGGCAGTGGGTCAGTAATGGTGTGGGGTGGCATTTCTTTGGGGGGCACAGCCCTCCATGTGCTCGCCAGAGGTAGTCTGACTGCCATTAGGTACCGACCTGAGATCCTCAGACCCCTTGTGAGTCCATATGCTGGTGCGGTTGGCCCTGGATTCCTCCTAATGCAAGACAATGCTAGACCTCATGTGTGTCAACAGTTCCTGTAAGACGAAGGCATTGATGCTAGGGACCGGCCCGCTTGTTCCCCAGACCTGAATCCAATTGGGCACATCTGGGACATCATGTTTGACTCCATCCACCTACTCCACGTTGCACCACAGACTGTCCAGGAGTCCAGGTCTGGGAGGAGATCCCTCAGGACACCGTCCGCCACCTCATCAGGAGCATGCCCAGGCATTGTAAGGAAGTCATAAAGGCACAAGAAGGCCACACACACCACTGAGCCTTACTTTGACTTGTTTTAAGAAAAATTACATATAAGTTGAATGAGCCTGTAGTTTGTTTGTTTTTTCACTTTAATTTTGAGTGTGACTCCAAATCCAGACCTTCATTGGTCGATAAATTTGATTTCCATTGATAATTTTTGTATGATTTTGTTTTCAGCACATTCGACTATATAAAGAACAAATTATTTATTGAGAATATTTCATTCATTCAGATCTAGGATGTCCTCTTTTTGTGTTCCCTTTATTTTTTCGAGCGGTGTATGTATTTATATATATGTGTCTGTGTGTGTAAAATTTACCAGGAAGAACATTACATTTTTTTATCTTTCAAAGCTCTTACAGTTCTTAAAGGAATTGACCCAATATATTAAATATATAATACCAAATAGCTAAAAAAAAAACGAAACATTAATTAATACACACGTATTCCCCTTAATATAGCAGAGGGGATTTTTTTTTTGTCCACTTCTACTTCACCAACTTACCACCTACTTAGTGGGTAAGTTCATTAGACGTATTCTAGTAAACATCCAAACACTTCCAAACACCTTGCAGTAAGAAGAAGCAACAGTTTCCATGTCTTTAATACACAAAT
>VUQR01000023.1:7758-25005 GCA_015108515.1 Hemichromis elongatus | reverse complement strand
AAAAAAAATTTCATCTCCAAAAAAAAAAAAAAAAGAATCTAAGAGTTGCCATGAGCCATAATCCCACATCTGGAACCATCTTTATTGCACTATGTTTTGTTTAACCTAAAGAACTGTATAGGTACCCTCAGAAGGCTTTTAGATACATTTTGGAATTAAATTTGGCTCACTTTAGTATTTGTAAAACTTTTAGATCATTTTTTGATCATTTAAAAAAATGTTGTATTTAATATAATATGTGAGTTTAAAGTTTCAGTTCATCACATTTCGTAGTTTTACCTTTTACCAGAAATCACTGTTAATCTTTTGAGATTGCTTGGCCACCGTCTATGTGTTGGAATGTTTTTTCCTTATGTAGTCCCCTCCAAACAAAGAAAATGAGAGCGCTAGTCAGTTTTCTGTTGAGGGACAGGAACCTCAGTGTCAGTATGCAGATTTCACAAGGTATTTGTATTTACAAATTACAAATACACCAGATTACAAGGCTCTCCACAGTTACACAAGAATCAGTTTAACTGTGGGTATGATGCATAGACATACTTGTTCTTGAATTGTAATTAATCCTACATAGAACCAGCCAGTGTAGGTGACATGGTTAAATACACAGTTGTCTTAATTTCATCACAACAAACACAGAGTGATTATTGACAGATTTGCAAACTAATGATTTTCTGGTGCCTGTGTGTCAATGGTGTGTTTCATGTATAGGCGGGGCTGCGTGGGAGAAACGGATCCTGCTATCATGCAACAGCGTGATATGCTAATGTCTTTGCATCAACATGGAGGCTACTGGCATGAAGCACTGGAGCCACAGATGCACCCAGGAGACATGAATCATTTTGGTGCCCATGTTCTCATCACTTGACCAACCTACTGAATCCATGGTGTGTTCCTTTGAGTTTTGTACTATTTGGGTGCTTAAGAGACCTGTTCTTTTGTGTTTACCTGGTGCAAAAAAACAAACAAACAAGAAAAGCTGGAAACATATTCAGATTAATTTTTTTTTGCCTCTTAGCAGAGAAAAAAAAAGTGTGTGTTTATAATGAATGTATATGACATTTGACTTTGAACACCAGACTGTATGGGCCGTATCAGTCTCACCCTGTGTGCTGAAGTTTGCACATGAATGGAGAGCTAACATGTTTCATAGTTTGTTAAAGAATGTGAGCATTATTTAAAATAATGAGAGATTAGCATTAGCTCGTTAGATGACTTTTAGGGACAACAGACAGCAAAGTATCTGTTTCTTTAGCTGGTGTACTTTTTTACATTGAATGCAATGATGAGGCTGCGTTTTTACCTATACATGCTTTTCAATCATGTATTGAGTGAAAGAGTCAAAGAGATTCCCATCCAGTGTGTTAACACTTCGCTCTTAAGCGTTATTGCTGTATAAAAGCATTATGGTTCGCAGCAAAGTTGACCAGTGTATCAACTCTAATAGTTTTTTGTTTCAAGTTATTGTCACCTTGGTTAAATGTTGTGTATGTTTAATTATAACCCCTACTACTGCTTTGTGAGTGAACAGCAGACTGCCTAAATTTTCCAACAGCAAGGTTTTGTTTTCTGAACTGAATTTAATGACAATTATGCGTGTTCTTCATGACTCACCAATAAAGTCACATCATGGTCTGGTCCTTGTTTTTGTGAATCTTTTGGTTACATTTTTTCCACTGTGTTCTCATACCACCAGCTCTAAAGCTCCTTTGGGTAGCTTGGACAAAAACTAGAGCAGCTCTGCCCTGAACATAGTGACATTTCTTCATAGTTGCACATTAGATGGTCAGTCAGGGTTAACTTATTCCATTTAGTCTGAAGAACACTGCAAGCCATTGAGAGAGATCCATTAGGAACATGAACGATGATAAGAGTGCGTCAATAAGGGTTCAAGAGACAGAAACACAAAAATAAAATAGCATTACTCTCAGTGGTAGGACCAGGACACTGAGCCAAGCATGACAGCTCATCTCACAGCTTCAAAGGCACGGTGGAAAAATACCAGCGTCCCCAATGTGTACATTTCAATCTGTTGTGACCAGACAGTGTTTTCACTGCAAATGCCCTTGCAGCTCGCACGGCCGATTAATAGATTGTTGAAACATGTTTAGCATTTCTGCGTTAGTCTCTACAAGCCAGCAATTCCCCCATGAACTGGCCACAGCTCCAGCGCTTCAGCACATCACAAACCCTGACAAACAGCCTTACAATAACCCAGTTCAGCCAAAATAAGAGTGAACAAAAACAACAAATTAGCTTTTAAAGGTCATCTTACACAATGTTTAAAATGGGTTTATATGTATATAGTGCCTTCTGTTAAAGACATATTTATTTAGCATCAGCCTCAATTTAAAGTCACCAACAACATGAATGTGTTGGATTAATGGACAAAACAGAGCACACAACGTTCAGAAGGGTTCAAATCTAGAACATTGATCCTGTGAGCCATACGTGTTACCCACAGCACCACCGCTCAATTCAAAAAGCAAACACACAAAATGTTAAAAGCACATGACAACCAGTTGTTATACAGAGATAATAATTTTTGTTTAGAAAATAAATAATCACAGTGCAACTATTAGTTTTACTACATGCAGTATTTATTGTTAGTGCACCAATGAAGCATTTCTTTACTTTCCAGTATTCCCTCAGAGTTACGTGTCTTTATACATTTCATCCACATGTTTTACTTTTCTTTATATTTTCATCTAAGTTTATTAAATAGGGTTATCTGATTCTCTTGGGCTTTTTTTTGTACATTTTTTGCATTTTAATTACAATTGTTCAGTGTGAGCACTTCTAGTAGTACAGAATTATGTACTGCCAGGACTGTGGAAGCTGAAGACTATTGTATTGTTTAAAACACCAGGTTTGTTTTAGGCCGATTGCTGAACTATGTGGACAGGTTGTTGCTTCTTCTTAGTGGCCCTATGGCATTGTTCAGCTATAACTTGACTTATGTATTCACATACAATAAATATCTTTTTGTAATGGTAGATATTGAAGCAAATGTCTTTTTTTTGTTCTTTTTTGTGGTTTTGTCACTTTGAGGTTGAGGTTAAAACTTGCTGTGAAAAGTTGAAGTCTACAATGGGTTGTTTTTCAAATTTTGAAACTGTTCTTCATTTGGAAACTGTACATTTCAGAATTTTGTGATATTGCAAGACAATAGTACAAAATAGTATTAGGACCACAGAAAGAAAAATATTATTATGGATCAGTTTGAAAAAAGTTGAAACGTGCAGAGAACAGTTGTTGTTTCAAGACAGACCGTCACGTTTGATATACTCGACAAAATGACTTGTGTACATGAGTCAGTGAAACACATTGACTGTAACCATCCATGACCTTGCATCTGTCTACTGCCAGCCATGATGTACAAATCCACTCCACCAAGTTTGTGTGTTTTTTCCGTCTGACCAGATGTAGCTTTCTCCACCATCTTTTCAACGTCTTGATACTTTTCAGCACACTGTGTTTATGTGCAAAAAGAGAAATGACGTCCTTCCTTGTTACTAAAACCGATTCTGAAGTACAGTTTCACTAACTCAGAGGATATAGCAACCGTGCTAGTTTGTCTTGAAACAACTGTATAATCTCCACACTTTGACTTTTTTCTCAAAATAGCATTTAAACTTTAAACTCCAAATTTTTACTTTTGACCAATAATATTTTTTTCTTAACGTGGCCCTAATCCTCTGTCGTACAAAAGTCTGATGTTTAAAAATAGACATAAATTAAAACATACCAAAGTAAAGTGATCTATCTCCTTTCATCTCAGACAGCCATAAAGCTCCTCACATGTCAGTTAACATTACTGCCACGTTGTGGCCACAGTTGGTTGTTGTCGCTCAAGAAAAAAAGTTTCTTTCAATCTTATAGAAAACTGCAGATCTCCATGTTTCGAGGTTTTTGTCCATCTCCTCTTAACAATGGCCGGAGCTGTGCAGGCTGACAGGCCAGCAGCTTGCACATGCTCATTGTGGTAAAAAGGCAGGTTTTTGATGGTAAACTAATGAGTGACCAGCATGCATGGCAAACTGCCGCTGAATCTGCTTTCACTGCTCTGAGATCAGTTAGGATCTGTGCTTCATATGGAAACACAGAGAGCTTTGGCCAGTTAATGCCAATAAAACTTATGATTTATAGAATATGATCCTGGACATTAAACAGAATTTAACATATTTATCTTTGCTGCTTGCTGTTCTGTAAAAATCAATGCAAGCTACTGATACGCTGTAGACATGAGAGAAAGGTAGCAAGCATTACAGGCTCTCAAATAACTGCTAGCTTCTCATTCATCTCTATGAAGCTAATGCAAGGACACATTCACCGTAGCTGGAATAGCTCATTCCACCACTTAGGCCACCTTTGCATTTACTTGTGTGGCATCTACAACACAGTTCAGCCACAATGCTACAACTGTGGTTGAATCGGACTCTTCTAGTTTTGAGTTTTCACAATCACAGGATTTCACTACTTCTGTGTCTGTAGCTGGTGTCATAACTCTGTGGCAAAGACCTTTTCATTTTCTTCAAACTGGTAGCTAGTTGTTTGATATGCTGAGTAATGTGTGCAGTCTATGTCTTGGGCTTTACGCTGCTGCTAGTATGTTATTGTACTTTCCATTGTTTTAGTTTTACTGTGATTCATCTTTTATAGCTCCAAGTAAGCTCTAGAACCCCATTTATCCTTCATTCATGGCAACCACTGGCAGATTGTTGAGCAAGCTGCTCCAATCGGGTTGCACGATCTATGTCTACTGAACATATAGCAGAATCCTTCTCTTTACTTTGTGCTTTGGCGTTTGAGGCCTTGTGGTTTGCTGTTACCACAGTCTTGTATTTGCCACCCATTGCTATATAAATTGACATGCATTGGCATGTCTACTGAGGTGGTTGATGTTAGGAAGTAAGGTAACTGCCCCAATACTGAACCTATATTCATGATCACCATTCAAAATGATGTGCAACTATTGTTCTTCACATTTCTTGATGTTTCATGGGTAGTAAAAGAGGGATATTTCATAGTCTAAAGTGGGGCTCTAATTTGAAGAGAAAGGCTTTATTGTTTTTAAGGTGAATTATTTCTGCTATGCATGATACGACATGTCCCCCTTGTATTCTTTTAGGTTTCGTTATAATAATTGGATATAATTGGGCAGCACGGTGGTTAGCACTACTGCTGCACAGCAAGAAGGTCCTGAGTTCAATTCCACCATCAGGCCGGGGTCTTTCTGTGTGGAGTTTGCGTGGGTTCTCTCCGGGTACTCCGGCTTCCTCCCACAGTCCAAAGACTGTGCACTTTGTGGGGATAGGTTAATTGATCAATCCAGATTGCCCATGGGTGTGAATGTGAGAGCAAACGGTTGTCTGTGTCTCTATATGTTAGCCCTGCGACAGACTGGTGACCTGTCCAGGGTGTATCCTGCCTCTGGCCCTATGACAGCTGGGATAGGCTCCAGCACCCCCCGCGACCCTGATAAGCGGAAGTGGATGGATATAGTTATTTGAAGCTATGCAGGGTCTTCCTTAAACATTGTCCTTCAGAAGGTTTCTTCAAACAGAGCTCTTTCTCCTGATCTATACCAAAATCTTTATCAGCTGATTTCTGGGTTTCTCTCTGCAATATAAGTAAAATTTAATTGAATTTAAAAATGTGTAACTTTACATCAGAGATTTGATCCATAAAGTATTTGAGCACTGATCCTATTTGAGTGGAACCAAAGATAGATCCAATGCAACCCGGGGGCTTTCCAACACTGTTGTGAGAAGAAAACACAACAGTGTTGTGTCTGCTGTCCGAGACAGAACTACATTTTTCAAACTTTATTGTATGCATGGCCTCTCCGCTAATTCAAAAATCTGCAATCTAATTTGCAGAAGCAATCAGCACTTAATTCTTCTTATGTTTCCTTCCCTATTGGTTAGTGCCTTTGATTAATGAATGTGTGCCTCTTGGTGTGGTTAATACTAAAGTGGTTAATGTTTTGTCCCCTTTGCTAAGGATGGAAATGGTGAACTTGGTACACCAGCTGTACACCCTGAGGTCTATTATACTCTGGTAAAATGGTAAAATGATTCACTACATATCTGTGGCTAATTATTTTTTATTTACGCATGAATGACATCCCGCTCTGAAACACAAAATACGATTTAATATAGTCCACAATAATATCTCTTCCATTTTTTATCTTATCAGTTGTTCCAAGATGAAGATTGATACCAGCCTGAATATGCCCCAGCTCCCAGAGGCCCTGTCCCAGGCAGGCCTTCAGTTTACTGTGGCAACTGAGGAGGACTTTGATGAAATCATGGCTATGAGCCAGGACATCTATGGAGGCCTTGACTACCTACCTACTAGATACACTAGCTGGCTGCAGGATACCAACCGCACAGTTATACTGGCACGCAAACATGGAAAAGTGGTAAGTTCACTCAGTAGTAAATGTTCAGTTCATAAGATAAATGGCTGTAAAGCATCACCCTGTGGCATACATTCTGATAGATGGCTCAGCCAGCCTGAAACCCCAGCATGTTGTATTCTACATACACATCTACTATACATATAAAACATAACAAAACATACATCTGAAAGCTGTGAATTGATTTGAGTGCATAATTCAGCAAGTTATCTCTCCTACGTACGTGCTATGAGCATGAGTAAAACACTTTGTGACTAGATATGACTTCCTCACAAGCTAACCACATACATTGTATGTGATTTAGCCCCTTAGATAAATAAATAATTAGTATCCATGTCAGCGTGATGGCTTATATTTTTTTGTCTACTATCATGCCTTGTTTGATTGCTTGGTAGATTGCTCTGGAGTCTGTTTGTGTCATCGATCATGGGGAGACTATGCTGGTGGAAGGTCTCCGTGTTGCCCCCCAGGAAAGGGGAAAGGGCGTGGCAGGTGTCCTGCTACGCTTTTGTGCTGAGCTGGTTAAATCTAGATATCCAGAGGTCAAAGTGTGCCGCTTAACCCGTGATGATCAGCTTGGACCAAAGGACTTTGAAAAGTACCGCATCATAACTAAGCAGGTAAAGTAAATAAATCCAGCCTAAAATCCCTTTTGTATGCTTTGATCTGTCTTTATGTTAAATGGCTTGTTAGTCATCATTAGCCTTTTTGGGCTGTTTGCAAGCTTCCAATGCTGCCTTTTTCTCTCTCCAGGGAATCCTGCTGGTGCGCTTTAGAGCTGAAGACCTCAAGCTGCATCTCTCTGAATTTGGTCTAGAAGGAGACAATGAGTCCACTTTGTCTACCTTTTCCTCCAGTCCTCCTCCAGTGTGTCTTGACCACGCAGCAATCCGCCAGCTCTACTTAAACAGTGACCTGATGCACGGGGTCCTCCCTAATGCAACCATCATTCAAGACTGGCAGCCATTCAAGCTTTTGCCCGGTAACATGGATATCCTACTAAAGAAGGAGATTGACTGGATGGTGGATGATATGTCCAACCCTACTGTGGCCAGCCTCTGTACCTTCCCCTTCAGGGTCCCCATTGGAGATGACTGGTAAATATCCCTTCTTCGTTAATTGATAAGACTAAATGGATGTTGCTAGTTTAGACAGGGTAAACAGTTCTGAAGCAAGTGTACTTAAATACTGACATGAACCATTGTCTGATAGTATCACAAAGTAGCACATGAAATCCATTTTTTTCTTCATGGTACAGATAGTTTCTATATTACCATTACATTTAAAATCATTGTTACTTCCAAGAATAGGAAACTGTTCTCACACAGTCAACTGATGTTTTTTTTTAACCAGGTATTACCTGAACATTGACATGTTTGGTAAAGACCTCGCCCTGGCTCGACAGCAGTTCGTGAACCACTTGCGGCGCCACACCGCCACCTTGAAGGGTCATGTGATGTGTCAGATGTTCCTAGACCCGCCACTTTGGAAGCCCATGGCTGAATTCTGCCACAACATCCTGAGTGTGGAGCTGGTGAAAGAGTATACTGAGCAATGCGTGGTGGAGTGTGATCTCATCTAGCTGCAGAAGGTGGATGGAAATAAGGAGAAGTTGTGGAGGCATGACAGGAAGGAAGACAAGGGTTTAAACAACAAGGAAGTAACACAAATCAGTTACAAATACAAATAAACACAAAACTCTGTACTGAGGAGAAAAATCAAGCAACAAAATGTAGTTTTAGATAAAAAAAACAAAACCTTGAAGAATTAACAATACGCAGGCCCATGATGGGAACTTAAAATCGTGTAATCAACTACAATAGGTCTGTGATTAATTCTGAATTTATAAAGCTTATAATAACTAACTGGTACACTGGACGCGTTGATTTTGCTACTGAGGTGTATTTAACATGTTGTTTCCTCAAAAAACAAGAGTAGGAACAAAATAACACAAATACCTCTTTCCATGGATCTAACATGGACTTCTGGAAAAACACTAAAACACCCCGTTTTTGAAAAATGATTTTCAAAGAATGATCAAATGTGATTGAATCACGTAGAATGTGAATACAGCTGAGGATTATTGGGCCTGCCGAGAGGTTGTGCAGTCAGTCAGAAGTTTAAAAAAGTTATTTAATTTCACTGAAAAAAAAACAAACAAACTATTTTTTCCATTGTTATAAGTCTTGAGCGAACCCTATTGCAGGTGAACTACTAAGATGTAAAAAAGAAATGTTTTAAAAGTGTTGAACTTGAGGAAACTTTTCCCGCACACTGTCGTAAAGTGAAATTTGTGCAAACAACATGCGAAAAGTTCTTTTTCAATTCTGTTCTCTGTGTAAATATAGAAATTCTAAATATGTATAATGCTGAATTGGGTTATCGAATCTGCACATTTCCAAGGCACTTTATTAAAACTACCCTTGTAGGTTGTGTCTGCATTATAACCACAATGAATAGTTTGGGATCAAAAACAGTGGCCTCCACAATGTTTGGGCCAAGCTCAGCTTTTTTTCAGCTTTGCCGTTGTGCAACACCACAGTGGAAATCAATTTGTAAACGATCATCATTCTTACAGTGTAAAATAAAATAGTCCCCCGACCTTCAGACGTTCAAAAATGAATGGAACAGTTGACCGACAAGCGCTTTTATGGCCTGGTGGTTTCTATTTAGTGAAAGATGAAGCAGACCTAATATTTGAAGTTGATTCATAATTCAAAAATGTTGAATTTATATTTATAGTTTTTCCCTGTAAATTTAATGTAATTTTAAAATGAGATTTTGCAAGTGAGGAAGGTCATCCAGGTAAACGTATTGGAGTGGCTAAATCAGTAATCTGATGCATTGTTAAGAAGAATAAATCTACTGGTCACACCCAAGGGTCTGAAAGACCACAGAAGACAACTAAAGAGCATAAAAGCTTCACAACATCTAACCAAGTCAAAAACACACTTGAAGAGGCAGCTGTCTCCCTGTCAACATCCACAAATGGTTTATAACAAGGTGAAAACCCCAAATTACACTAAAGATGAGGAAAGTCAAATTAGGCTTAAAAAACACCTTAAAAAACAGTTTAATTCAATTCAATTCAGTTTTATTTATACAGCGAACAGTCACAACAAGAATCACCTCAGATGTTGAGCACACGTTTTGGCATCATTGGGCAGAAACAGGTTCAGATAGACCATCTGTTGGTGTGAGGGAAGGAAGATGGAAAAAAGACATCCTGTAAAAAACAGCACTGTAAAAATAAATTTAAAAAAAACAAGATGACTTTGTATCATAATGATGGGAAAAGAAAAGTATAGAGAAGGAGAGAAACAGCTTATGATCTAAAGCATGCCACAGCATCTGTCTGTCATGGGGGAGGCAGCATCGTGCCAGGGAAACTGGGTCACTAGTGTTCACTGATAATGTGACTGCTGACAGAAGTGACAGGATTAATTGTGAAGTGTGGCGTGCTTTATTCTCAGCTCTGATTTAGCCAAATGATGCTCAGACAGAAAATGATGTGGCAGCACTTAACAGTGCAAATGATTATGACCATAATCATACTGAAAAAGCAACCCAAGAGTTTCTCAAGATAAAAGAATGGGACATCCTTCCATGTCCATCAAGCCAACACCATGCTGTCCCATTTTTAAATACAAAACTGAATGCATTCAGTTTTAGTTATAAAGCACCAAATCACAACAGCCACCTTAAGGAGCTGTAAGTGTTAAGGTAAAGACTTTAATATACAGAAAACCCCAAGAACCAGACGACCAGGAGAGGCAGGCTCAGGGATGGACACACGTGTCACAACCAGCAGGGGGAGACAAGAGAGAGCCAGAGCAAAAGAGACACTGTGGAAGAGGGCCACAGTTTAATAATAACCAATGATTAAATGCAAAGTGGTATATTACCACATAGAGGGAAATCTGTTTTTGTCTTGAGTAAACATTGAGCCGAGCAACTCAAGCGAAACAACATTTGGTGATTGTTTTGAGACTTCAAGCAGACGTTGGTTGAAAAATGCAGTCCTTCATTTTTTAAAGTGTCCTAAAATTTATGTTATTTATCCCACAAATTTTGAACGTCTGAAAATGGGGCTTTGCAAAACAATTCATTTTTTTTTCGTTTGTTAAATCCTTTAAATTAAAGCTGAATGTCAGCTCATCAATCACAGATGTTTTTTTGTTTGTTTGTTTTTTTACATTTCCGATCCACTGTGGAGGTGTACAAAGGCAAAACTGCAAAAAATGTTTCTTTGTCCCAAACGTTATGAAGGGCGCTTTAGTAACTTACTAATTTTGGGTAACATCATCTTTAACCAGCATTACCTTAGGGATGTCAACAGCAGGTCAATCCCTGACAGTTATCGTCAAATATGGACAGGTTTATGCTTTTCTTTTCATTTCAAATCTTTTCTTGTAAACATATGTTACTGAATTAATATTAAATAGCTGCAATACCATTATTAACTTCTTAAAATATAAGAGAAATGTAGGCTTACGTCAGTACCTTCTTTCAACAATGCCAAACAAAAATGCTAATGTTTCAAAAATGCTTCACTGATGACTGTGCAGCTTACTGGCTTTATATAAAACAGAGAGGAAAGTTATGAAAGTAAAGGTTTGCGGTAACAAATTTTTTAGTAAAATGTTACATGTTTAATGTCAAGTAGCCGTTGATAATTTTTTTTTTAAAGATAAAATTAGTTTGTGTACAATTAGACAATAAAATCACAACACTTCAAACACAGATTCGGCTGATTTTTAAAGAAAAAGTTTTGATCCAGAATAAGAATCAAACAGTGTCAGTGCTACTTTTTATAGGATATTTGTGTGCTCTGCTGGAAGTGTTTGCATGATTGTCCTGAAAGGTGTTTCTAAGGTAGTGGAAAAACCTCTAGCACCATCATCATAAAAGTTGTCCTTTCTTCTAAAATGTTCGTTTGCTACCAAATTCCAGCACAGACGCGATACATTTAGTACATGACTACAGTCTCAACCACCTATCTGTAGTGCATCAGTGCTTTATCTACAGCATATTTAATTTTTTCTAGGGAGCTTTATGGCCTAAATGTTCTTTATAATTCTTCACTGATTAATTGTGTGAATAGAATTGAAATTACATCTGCATCTCCACGTATTATAGTCTCTATTTCTCTATTTAAATGACCAAATACAGAGAGCGAGCGAGACAAGGTAATTAGTGTGTATCTTTTTAGAAATACACTTTAATTTGTAAAAAGCTAGTTTATTTTCCTTGCCTTGGCAAGCTTTAATCTTGACTCTGACTACCTTTTTCTTCTGGTATGCAAATATACGTGAAAGGATGACTGTGTCTGTTTTTTAAGAAAGATAAATCTTTAGTTTTACACAAGAGAATTCAGTTATTAAACACATCCTGCTTTTTGAGTCACACCCTGAGCACATTTCTAACACAATAGGCAGTCAGCTTTTCACTGGATAGTTTGTAACCAAAGAAAGTACATCCTCAGCTAAGCCAGTGTGCCAAAAGAGAGCAAAGTTGACTATTTTTGTCCTAGAACAATTTGCATTGAGAGAAAAGCTGACAGTATCACTCGGTCCCACACTGCTGGAAGCAACGGTTTCAACCTGGCCACCCCTATAAAACATTTGGCCTCTTCCACTGCTTCTTGTTTTTACTCATGAACACAACCCTTTGTTGTTTACTAGCGAACAAAATACTTTGTTACAATGTGACTGCTGACTGCCGCTCAATCCTGTATTTCAAATTTCCCTCACGTTTAAATCAAGTCCTGAAATTTGTCTCCCAGCTCTGACTCAGACTCAACCACTAGTTTTCATAATGTACCATAACTTTCTACTGCTTTTGTGTAATAAGAAGTCAGTTAGGTTTATTTTTGTAGTCATTGCAGGGAAGAACTGAAAAAAACAACAATAAGTTAATTTTATAATGCTTAATACACATTGAGACATTCAAACGTTTGAAGCAGATATTAAATAAGTAGCTAGGTATTTTCATTGCAATCAAATATACATTTTGAAAAGCTTAAATGTAATAGCAACTAGGGCTAGCTTAGGCAAATAAATGGATCATACATATATATATAAAACAAGGTACTTGGCCCTGAAAAAAACAAGCTTGATTCTAAAAACTGATCATGTATTTATTGGTGGAGAGAATGAGACCACATTCATTAGATAACTGTTCAGCTTCCTCTCTCTACGTTGGTTAACAAATTTATTAGACCTCCTCTCATAACAATAAGAAAACACAAATATTTTAGAAAACCTGTTTAATTAAAAATAAAATCATATTGTTATTTGTAATAAACTAAATTTACATTTTTTATGCCCTAAATTAAGCTGGAACATCGGACTTTCCTAAAAAGTCCGAAAGGAATGAACCATAATATTCAACCACTGAAACTTCTGTTCATAAAAGTAAAAAACTGCAATTTGGCAACTAAATAAAAAAAATTGTTTTACAATTATTACCATTATTATTATTATTATTATTTTGCTTTTTTGTTAACCAGTAAATCTGAAACTCCATGGATAACAACAATAATTATATTTTAACATTTAAAATATAATTTGGATTACAGAGCTTGTGCATACTGGTGGACTAACCAGCACAGAAACACAGAAAACAAATCTGGTAATTACCGAGACTTTTAATTTTAAAGCAGCTGTGATATAAACGTGACGTTGGGTGGTGGTCTAATCAATTTGTTATGCCCTCTATTTAAATGAAGAAATGTTTGGGTGTTAATTAGTTGGTACTTGTACAGATTTGGGCATAGTGTTAATATGTTTTCCATTTTGTGGTCCTCAAACAGAACTTCAAACTGCACATATAGGAAATGCATACGAAGCAGTAATGATACTGAGTAGTTTTTATAAACGGTGGTTTCTATCAGTGCTTTATAGTTCATTTAAAATATTACAAAAAAAGCTGTGTTGTGTTAGGCAAAGATTGTAGATCTCCATCTCAAACATATTTACCTATAAACAAACTAAATTGTCATAATCACAACAGTTTGGTTTGCTAGTAAGAAACAGGAAATTAACAACAATGATTCTTCCGTATGCTAACTTCTGTTTCTTTGGCCTGTAAAAGACAGTGGTTGCACAGTCAATATATAAGATTTTGTATTTAGTCATTGGTACAAGGATCGTTTGCTTGGACTACGTACACACCAACCTAAGGGATTCTAATTACCCGTGTTCCAGTGGTTTACTACTGCTTTTGGCCAATTAGATATTTAAAAAGCCATTCGTCAGTTTAATACTTATGACACTTTACAACTGACACTGGCACAAATCACCGGGAAGCACAAATCAAATGACATATTTAATTGTTAGGAGAATAGGAACAAAACATTTTTAGTATCAATTCAATCAACTTAAGATTGGCTTCAGCACCTGTACAGCTTTCAAATCTGAGGATATTAATTAGGGGCAGTGAATTTAACTACTAAGTCATAGATCAGACAAGTTTTCATAGTTTTCATACCTTTCCTTTACTTAGACGTATGTATGCAGTAAATACCACACAAAAACATAGAATATGTTCAGGCGATTTCATGCTCATTACTGAAAGATGATGACCGTGTGTGCAAAAGGAAAGCTCAGAGAAGTGCCAAATTTCATGCTCAACTGGTTATCTGAATGAATTTATGAAAGAGCGGCAATTTTGTTGTTGTTGTTGTTGTGTTGTTGTTGTTTTCAATGCAAGACTGATTTGAAAATTCATTTAAATTTTGCCTGTTTTGTTAAATAACCTATAATAATCTATTTAATTTGAGGTTAGTTATATCACTTTGTCTTAAAGATGTGAGGATTGTTTACTTAGTATACAAGTAAATAAACAAAGACAAAGGCATTATAGGGCAAAGTATTATATTAATGTATGTTTTATGAATTACTGTATATGCCATTAAGTTAGTGGGTAAGCAACATGCACTTTAATTGTCTTTGGCAATAATAGCTAAGCTCCCATCATATGTAAAGCAGTCTCAAACTCACGTTCTTGTCACACATCTCAATGTCAACAAACAATTATACAGTTTCATAATGTAAAACGTAAGCTCTGTCACTTTGTTCCTTCAAACGTGAACCATGTCGCAAAAGACATTTAGAGCAGTTACACATTAAAAATGAAATCATATATTTTATTCTCTAAACAAACTAACAGATTAACAGAACAACAGTTGTTTAACGTGTGCTGAAACTATGATGCAGGTTTGGGTTTATTATAAAACCAGGAGATAACACAATATACCCGTACATTTAGTGTTGTAGGTACTTATATGTGTGTGATTCCATTTTGTGAAACCCAATAAGTTTTCATTTCAGAAGAAAATATTATTCTTTTTACTCCCAAGCATTAACAGCTGTGTTGTCACCGGATACCTTGAAAACTAACAATGTTACATGCAAAATAGAAATAAGATACATTTTTAAGAATTTAGATTAGCAATTGTGATGCAAAAATGTGTAGTCTTCAAAAATCATTTTATTTTAATGTGTTCAGTGATGCAAATCTTGAATATATGTACTTTTCAGCCTTCCCTGTGCTTCATTTATATTGCTTGCTTAATCATGTCTTGAATGATACGGCCTGGGACCTTTAGAATGACATGAACAAACCTTTCTCATTTGTTGTATTTTAAGTAAAGGCAAGTAATGAGTCTGTGCTTTCTTTGACATTATTTTTCTCTTTCTAAAGGAACTGTTTAAGATGTTTTGAAATACTATCTGAGAATTAGCTAATAGCTGATATCAGTTTCTCTGTGCCTCACTTGGAAATAGTTCCACATTTGAAGAAGGATTGTTATATCCTGTCTGTAGAGAGTGAGGTGACAAGACTCATTTGTGAGTGGTGACTAAGGAGCTTACATTAGAACACACTTTAGTTTGCTTTATTTTAAGGCTACAAACATCAAGTATATCTACAAACAGAAGAGCGTTCTGAAGGTCATTTGCTACTTTTTTTGTTTTATAATTTTCAGCCCAGTCCCCTTTCCAGAGAGGTTTTCTTGACCTATCAATCCAAAACACCTGTCAATATCAACAACTCACACTTAGCAAAGTTCCTGCAAAGGGATTTCTACAGCTTTGGCCAAAAACTTGGCATATCTTAAGTCTTAGAACCTAATTGGTGACGTGTTTATTAAAGTAGGCTTATAGTGGCTATACCAGCGTCTGAGTAGATTACAGGATATTATACAGGACACTACAAGCAAGAGTGGAGTAACCTAGAAGAGTGGAAGGGGTGCTAATTATATGTAGAGAACAAAAGGTAAGTGGAGCAAGTGTCTGGTCAATGACCATGGGGTATGCCGTGTGGGACTGAAGTCCCCCTGGCTTATCTCTTATTACATCTGAGAGAGAGAAAAAAGAAGTTAGCATCCAGCCTTTATGAGTAAGGTGATAGAGTGCTATACATCTACCTGCATATGACCTTGCTAACAGTTAATCATGAATAAATCTAATCAAAGTATCATCAAGAAAAAAACTAATAAATATGACGAACAAGAAAATTGGCATTGTTACGGCAAGGATGTGTCCTTGTCACTCTGTGTGTTTGGGGGCATGGCAGATATAGTGTGTGTGTGTGTGTGTGTGTGTGTGTGTGCGTGTGTGTGTGTGTGTGTGAGAGAGAGAGAGAGCTTGTAAAAGACAGAAAGATGTGAGAATCCCTGACTTTCAACTTGATTTAAAAAGTTACACTGAGTATACTGTGAATGACAAACATGAGTAATGATGAGAAAAAGTATTCCTATATAAATGAGTTAAAAAGAAATCAGGTTAAAATTTCTATTCATGCAATTGAGCTCATGAGAGTCATGCTGAAGTAAAGTACAGCACATAACTGGGAGAAAAAGTAACCAGTTTATTAAGATGATTATAATGAAGTAACCTCTGCCGTAGGTTAAACAGGTGAAAAGTCAGGAAATGATAATAGGGTGTGGGCAGACATTGGTTGATTGGATGTCAACAACAGTGACTGAATGTCATCTCAGGAGATGTGACTTCCAAAGAGAAAGAGGGGAGAAGAGAGACAAGAATGCATTTGGGCAAATGAGTATAAAACAACATTTGGAGTTTCTTTTTCCTCTAGTTCCTTGCACGAGGAAGCGAACATAATAACTGGCCCTGGAATTCCACAGTTGAAATTACAGCAAGACTTGCTAGAGGAGCAGCCATCAACTGAACACTATGGACTCATAAATTAGTTTTATATTTGTCTCTGCTGATTTTTGCAATGTTGGCATATAACCTCCAAAGATTGCGCTGTTTTCTCCTGGATTAATAATTCCAAGGATTTGCCTCCTTTCCTATTGCAGTATATCTACAAGGAACAGAGATATGGTGAGATTGGGTCTGTCATGCATCTTTAACAGTGGTGCCGAAACCCAGGATGGGGGCAGGACAGACCCAGTACCGGGCAAGCCAGGGGACCCCAAATGCCCCAAATGGTGACCCAGATAGCGGCCACGTGGAGGAAGCAGGCGGCGGTGTTGCATCAACAGCGAGAAGAACTGCAGGACCAGATCAAGTGCCGCATGCAGACGATCCAGAGGCTGGCAGCTCAGATCGGTCATGGCCCCCACCCATAGCTGCGACTAGGGATGGGTATTGTTTAGGTTTTATTTGATACTGGTGCCAAACTGGTACTTTTGAAACGGTGCCGGTGCTTAAACGGTGCTCGAACCGGTGCTTAAACCGGTGCTTAAACAATGGAAAACACAAACTTTGTCCTAAAACCTGTCATGTTTAGCTGTTTTTTGTAAAAAGATAACAATGTTAGCCTTTTCTGCAGCTATCGGGCATATATGGTATCAC
>VUQR01000022.1:13516-23521 GCA_015108515.1 Hemichromis elongatus | reverse complement strand
GACGAGGGAAGGGAAGTTGTCTTGGTAAATGGTTATCTTAAGTGAAAACAAATTTAGCCTGACTCTGTGACCTATCTGGTGAACAAGGGCTTTCTTTTTAAGTGACGCAAGGCCAGTGGAATGTCACTGGCCATCGCAAAAACGGCCGAGAGGGACTGAGCGCAGTTTAGCTCCTTAGACATGAGACAGCTTCTTGAAATATGTTCAGCTCTTGTTTCCTGAATTAGCATGAAGGAGTTTCTCTGCCTCTGTGAGCAGCCCAGAATGTGTTTCTGTTCCAGGAGAAAGTTGAGGGGGCTCTGGTTATTCTCCGCCACTCAGCTGAGGAGGCCAGAAATGGACTGACTCACACTCAGGTGCTCTATGTGAGCAGCAGCTCTGAATAAGGGACACCAGTCCTCTGTCACATATGATCTCAATCATAAAGAAATCCAACCCCCAAGATTGTCCGTTGTTAAGTCCCAACTGCTACTGCTCATCACAAGCAGGTTTAAGGTTCCTGCTCATGATGTACTAGTTTAGACGGTGTAAGCATGTTTCTCATTGCCTTCTCATCAGATGCATTTGGGGTTAATCCGAGGGAGGGTTCCCCTTGTCAATTGTCCAGCAGTGACATCAGCCCTGTAGCTATCTTGTCGTACGGCCCAGTAGGGACTGGAGGCGGGGGTTGTAGTCCTTAAATTCTTGGCTCGACAGACCTCGGCCAAACCGCACCCCCAAGCAAAGAGGAAAGCCCCAGACATGTACTAGATGACACAAGCAGCACTTCTCTATGTGTCGTTTTAAATGGATGTCCTGTGACAGTTTTGCCCGAAGCACCTCTAAAATTCTCACCTTGCTCCACAGGCTTTTCTGCAAATACTCTTTTTCTTGTCTAGCCCTACCTCTTCAAGTGTGTCACCATATCAAAGCGTTACCCTGGAAGGACTAGCATCCTCCCCTCCTCCACATTAACAGAAAACTCAGCAGTGAAGCGCTCTCTCAGCTTATTAAGTTTCATTAGATGAATCGTTTAGACTTTTAGTTCAAAGAATAAGGCACTTCCTTTTTGCCTGTATCCCGCAGGTGCTCAAAGGAATCATTAAAGGGTGTTTTGATGGACTGAATGAATCACAGACCCGCCTGCTGGTTATTGTTATCTGCATCTGGCTGTCTTAAAGTACAACGGCATTTCTTTGCCAGTGTTATTTTGGGTCTTAACACCTTCAGTGAACTGTTGGTCTTTTGTTAAGTCATGTGACTTGTTTTGTGTCTTTGGATTTGGAAAACTCACTAAAAAAACAGAGCTGAGCTTAAAGGCTATAAGTTAAATACATAATGAAGAGTACTATTTTAAAGGACCTTCCAACAGATTGGAAGGGTTAATGCTTCAGATGTGGGCTCACTTAAAAAAAGAGTCGGAGCATTCTTTAACACAACTAGTTTTTATGACAACATCGACTCTGAAACTCAACTTGCAAGTCAAGTCAGGAGAAGTCGGGCAGGTTTTTTTGCCCACCTTACGAGTGTGTGTGTGTGTGTGTGAGTGAGTAAATGTTCTGTTTTTTTGCTTTTTTTTTTCGCGTGCACCTTTCAAGTTCAGACTTGGAAAATAAAATACAACAAAACAGTGAACCTATCCACCAGAACTGTGGTCCATCTCTGAGAGTAGACAGCAGTTAGTTTAAGTATCTGTGTGTGTTGGTCTGTGTGCATTTATGTGTAAAAGGAAAAAAATTCTGTTGCATGTACCTTTTAGTGTTTACTTTGTATTTGCATAAGCACTAAAGGCACTAGTATTGGCAATCACCTGCATGTTCACACTTGTGTGTTTTGTTTTTTTTTTGTTCTTTTTGTTTTTTTAAAAAAATTGCCTAGAATAGAGACGGCCGCAGGGGTTTCCCTGTGCTGTTGGAACAGCGCAGCCTTCAGGAGGGAGCCAATGAGCTGAGATCAGAAAAGACAGCCTTTCATATTACAACTCCTGAATACCAGGGCATTAAAGCCAAACAGACTGAATATTTGTGGCTTCACACTGATTTCCGTTCTCTAAGCAAAAGCTTGTTTAAAAAAAATCCACAAAGCTTGGTTGACAATATATGTTAATCCTAATGTTTTGACTTCTGTAGTAGTGTTTGTCAAATTGACTCTTGTGGTAACAAACCTCATCAAGTCATAAACAGCACACCCTTCTGAGCACAAAGTGTCCACTAAACCTGCAACCGGACATGCTTTATAGACAAAGTTTATCAATCATTTTGCAGAGTTGCAGGAGTGTTTAGCTTAATAAAAATGGTGCACACATGCTCAGTTAATATTTGTAGCCTCTGTATATTTGTGCCAAATGCAACACGTTTGACATCACGTCTACAATTGTTTCCAGATGGCCTTTAGATGATAACTTTTTTAACTAACTTTTTTTTCCTTTCTTCTTCTTCTTTTACCCAGAATCCCCTTTAACACCAGGTACCCCTAACAGCGAAGCGAGAATGTCCACCAGCAGCAACCGACTGGCAGCCTTAAAACGGCAGGTTGACATTGAGCTAAAAGTCAAACAGGGCGCCGAGAACATGATTCAGATGTACTCCAACGGCTCCTCCAAGGTAGGCAAAGATTCAGGCTTTCTCTGCTTCACATCAAACACATACTGATGATACTTCATTTAATAAATAGATCGTTTCTACATAGCTGACTGTTTCTTCTGCTGTTTTAGTCTTTGTCCAGTCAAAATAACACTGCTGAGCTCTAGAAACAAAATATTATCCACAATTACGTGCAAACGATGATGTAGCTGGGTTGTAGCATTATTACCTTAAAGGAAACACATTGTGTGTTTATACAGTCACCGGGCACACCTCAAACCAGTCGGCATAGTGTCGGTTTGAGCTGTGTGGATTTAGCCCGAACCTCATTTAAATTCAGCAACTAAAACCAAAATGCTCTGCTCATCGCAGCTTAAAGCAAGCAAGCAAGCAAAAACGCCACCTGTAATCACAGCATAAGTGTTTTTGGCATCTGAATCCAGGTGATTTCGATGGCAAATGATTGTGATTCTGTACGGTTTAAAAATGATGACAGATCTTAACCACTCTGTTGTATTTTTATTCGTTTTCCCGTCTTCTTATGAGCTGTCAGCTTTTCAGTAGATTGTGCCCCCCTCCCACCATCAGTTGGCTCACTGCCAATAAGACCAGTTTTCCTGTGAAATTTGTGATTATCACTGATCTGTTAAGAGTTTTCAGATATTAACATGTAATTGTGTATTTACTCAGAAAATGTTACAAAGTGTGTCTGTCTTAGCAGGACTTCAGCATGCTTCATCACAGTGATGAATGAATTGACTTAAGGGGCCACTACTATTATAAATCCTTGATTGTGCAAGTACAAATCTTGCTTAATTAAAAGTCATTATGAGCAAATAATGAGGCTTGCTGGTTAATCTGAGTATCTGATTTGACCTTTTTCCAAAACACTACTTAGTGTAATTTTTGTACCGCAAGTTGTCAGAGTTTCCAGACTCATAATCACAAGTGCTTAGACTACTTAAGGTAAAGTCTTTGCAGAAAGGTGCTGTGAGCGTAATCACATGTAAACTGGAGCCGGCTGGCCTGTTGCCATTATGAATACCAGGCTGCTGCACGGCAGGTTTGCTTTTACAGGTTCGCTGTAGGGGAGGAGGAAACGGGAGAAGGCGCTGACACATGCTGTGTGTCATATGCACTGCTGTTTGTTCACAAAGCTCATTTGGTCCTTGTGTGTCCTCGAATCCTCAGAGTCAGGGAGGACTATAATTTAGTTGGGAGGTGTGCGTTAAGTCACGAAGACCAGTAATAACAGCTGAGAGCCTCTCGTGTTCAGCTCGGTCCTTGTATCCGTCAGTAGTAATTCAAGCCGGTGTGTAGTAGATGGTTTGGTGTACTCCTCTCCACTCAGGCTTTCTACTGCGCTGAATTGGAATCACTGGCAACCACCAAAGAGATGTAAGCAGAGTCAAATAAAGATTAGCAGCACTGTAATGAAATGATTTCTAACTTTTTTGTTTTTGTTTTTGTTAACTTGGTTTTTATTTCCTTAATAAAAACATACATGGTGGAAAAATCTTACTCTGCACACACAAGTGCCTTTGGTTTCCTGAAACACGCACACTAACCAATTTTGTTACCATATCGAAAACACCCCAATCTGCCAGTTCGCGCTGTGCTAGCGTACTGCTACGCCCTGGTTTCTCTATCTAAGGAGATGCGTTTGCCTGGAGGTGTACCATGCAAACAGTGGTGGAACTGCTGTAATAGTGACTCTTGGTCTCCTAAAGAAGAAAAGACTTCACAGCTGAAGAAACTGAAACAAAAGACTTCTCAGGAGTGGCAGAACTTTATTTATACCTATCCGAGGGATTAATAAAGGTGGTAGTGTCCTGTAGCAGGTAGAGACCAAGGACCACCTGATCTGTTTATCCATGATGAGTGGCTCACTGTAATCATAAGTGGGAATAACTGCAAAAATGCTGAAATCCAGTGTGATGATAAGTTTTTGCCCTTTTAACCAGTGTGTGGTTATATTAATGTAATTTATGTAAACTGTGTGAGTACTTCAAAGTTTTTTTTTATTTATTTATTTCACTGAAACGAGCTGTGTCTTTGTTCATATACTTTGCCTGAGCAGTTCTACATTTGTAATGATGCAAACTGAAGTTAAGGATATTTTGATGATTTCAGACTTGTGCATGAATCATGGGGTTTAACTTTGAGTTTGAGTACCAGCTGTTTGTGAACGAGGCCCACTGCATTTACTGTATGTAGACAAGTCTTACTCATGTAGTCACCACCCACCAAAGACTGAAAACTCTTCTGCTGCAAGTGATGTCATTTAGCATTTTATTGCAGTGAATTATTAATAAAACTACTTGAAATGTGGGGGAGTGTGGTTTGAAAACTGTACTACAGTAAAGGGGGCTGAAAATTGATTTGCATTGTCTGTCTGGCTGGGCCGGGTGTAAGTGACCTTTCCCTGTCAGACCGACGGAGGCACCTTCCAGTTGGAACTAGTCCTCTCCTGATGTCAGAGAGGAAGTGCCTGCTGAACGGAGGCCTTTCCTGCACGCGCAGATATCAACAACCAGGATTTAAACTTAACAGGAATTCGGGGTGGAGTTTGCTTACTCCAGTGTGTGTTTGCACGTAGGAAAGGTTCAACAAACACAGAAGTGCACACTTTTCTTTTTTTTTCTTGGTGAATAAGATTTTCCATGTGGTCATTTGGACTTCAAGTCCAATTAATGGGACGAACAGGCGTCTGGCCTTTTTGTGTTACATGCAACAAAACACAATACGTGCAGAGAGATTTGGTGCATTTAGACAAAATATTATTGAATCCTTTGATTTGGTCATCAGTGTATGTAGAGATAAAGTACCTACTAAATGATTGGTAATGGTTCAGTTTTTAATTTTACTCACAGGATCGTAAGTTGCTAGCAGCCGCCCAGCAGATGCTTCAGGACAGCAAGACAAAGATTGAGTTCATCAGGATGCAGATCCTCAAGGCCAGCCAGGCCAGCGAGCTGAGCTTTGAGAACAATGATGTGATGGGTGAGCCTTCCCTTCCTTCACAGCTCTTTTTTTTTTTTCTGAGGAGATTAATACAGAAAGACAGAAACAGTGGTTATAAATCGGATGTCATCAGAGTATATGATTTAAAGTGTGACCTTGTACTTCAGAAAAGCCCATCATCAGCCCTTTAGACCTGCGGGTGGAGGAGCTGTGTCACCACGCCAAGATAGAGGCTGCGGTAGCCGAAGGAGCCAAGAACGTCATGAAACTTTTGGGTTCTGGAAAAGTCACAGAAAAGAGGGCACATTCAGAGGTAGGCTGTGTAAAACCTAACAATTCACATACAAGTTGAAAGGTATCACCTTTGAAGTCATGGAGCCTTGGACCTGAGTTGAAATTGATCCCTGGACTGCTGTAGTAAAATAGATTTCTTTTTAATCTGTCTTAACTCTCCATCTCATCCTCTTCCTTTCTGTCAGGCCCAGGCTCGTTTCAATGAGTCCAATCAGAAGCTCGACCTCTTGCGATATTCCTTGGAGCAACGCCTCACTGAGTTGCCTAAAAACCATCCTCGCAGCAACAGCATAATAGAAGAGCTGTCCCTGCTGTCGTCACCAGCCCTCAGTCCCAGATCCAGTTTCATCTCCACACAGAACCAGTACAGCACCGTGACCAAGCCTGCAGCACTCACAGGTAACTTGACTATTGAGCTGTTCCTAATTACTAACAGTGTGACCCAGTTTTCTAAGGTGGCCTGTTGTTTTTTGTTTTTGTTTCCCTTTAATCCTAATTTAAAGTACTGATCTGTGTGGACTGTTTTTTTATTTTTGTTTGTAATAAAGGGTGTACTTTTTGTTTTTGAATCAAAAAAGAAGATGGATTATTAGCCAATCAGATCTTCTTTTTTTTTTTGTTGGTTGGGTGGTTTGTATCGTTTTTTTTGTCCCCCAGTTATTTTGGAGGTTAATCTAAAGCGCAGAAATTATTTTCCAGTTTAGGAGCAGACAGTAAACTAGGCTAGATCATTATACCAGTGTGTCACTTGAAGTACCCTGAAGAGGGAACAAATTTGTGCAGGAGCAATTGTATAACGTGTATGTGTGCTGTCCTCGCTCACCTCCAGGCACATTAGACGTCAGGCTAATGGGCTGTCAGGATCTACTGGAAAATGTCCCAGGTCGTTCCAAAGCTGCATCTGTCCCGCTGCCTGGCTGGAGCCCCAGCGAGACCCGCTCATCCTTCATCAGCCGAGCAAACCGAAACCGTGGCGTGAGCTCAAGAAACTTAACAAAGAGTGAGGAACTCTCCAGTAAGTATATCTGATCTCGTACACAAAATATTTACCAAATTGAACTGTGATATCATGTGGATTCACAAACAAATGATCTGTTTGGCATGGTCCAGAGCAAATCACACCTGAAACTGTGATATAGGGGAAGGGAAGCAACTTTCTGTTCAATACTAACTGGGGTGGAATTGGGTTTTGTTAATAGCTCCATGCTTTTTTTCCTCAGATGAGATCAGTGCAGTGTTGAAGCTGGACAACACAGTGGTAGGACAGACGACCTGGAAACCAGTCAGCAACCAGGCCTGGGACCAGAAGTTTACATTGGAGCTGGACCGGGTAACACGCACATTTCCACCCTTGAACTACACCTGTGCTGTTGACTCTGTGTTTACACAGCACGGTCGGTGAGTTTCACATCGATTTGTTGCCCTCTGTGCGTCTCTGTGGCGCTCTCCTGCAGTCCCGGGAGCTGGAGATTGCTGTGTACTGGCGGGACTGGCGTTCACTCTGTGCTGTCAAGTTCCTGCGGCTGGAGGACTTCCTGGACAACCAGCGTCATGGAATGTGTCTGTACCTGGAGCCACAGGGAATGCTGTTTGCTGAGGTTTGCAAACGCCATTTCAGTTCAGTTAATTCCATTAACAGGGATAAGTAGTTGTAACTATCAGCATATTTTAGTAATCTAAAAATTGAAAAAAGTCATTTAAGTAGTAAAATACTTTGAATGGTCACAATTAAACAACATCTGCTAGGACATGTATGGATATACATACCGGTACTTATAATACAGTGAATAAAATTGGAAACAGTGTCAGTTTGTGATCTTTTCATTTGCAGAAGTTCACTTTTAAATTTTAAAAAATAAGAAAAAAATACTCTGAGAAGATATAGACTGGAATCTTGGAAAAGGCTGTCAACGAAAAAATATTTCAACCATATTATGGAGATGTCCAACTCCATGTTTTTAGTTTTGTTTTTCATCTGTTGTCTTTATTAGAGCAGTTTTGCAGGATTCGGAGATCAAAGTGATCCTTATTTATCTCATGTTGGGCGTTGAGTCAGACCCTGGGTTCATCCACTGTCTCTTTTAGCCCATCTCCCTTTAAGCCAGCTTTCTTCTGATTGGCTGCCCCTTTAAAAAAGAGAAGTTTTAAGCAGCAGGTGGGTGGAGCTTCTGCACTTAGCTGTTATTGAGGGTATCCCATCTCCTATAGCAACCTGATCCAGGAGTAGAAAAAACTGCCGGTAAAGGGATATTTGGAGCAACCTAAAGGTTGAGTTCTGAAATATGAACGTGATGTAACAAAGTGTGATTGTAAAGCTGTTGTTGCAAGATGGACTTTAAATAATCTCTCACAGATAAAAACAAACTGCATCAGAAGTGTAGTCTAATAGTTGTTGTGTGTAAAATCAATAAACCGTAAGGTTTTACTGTTGGATCTAAGATTGTAAGATTAGATGTGGGTTGTTTTTTTTTCCCAGTGTGACCCAATCCTGACAGAAATCTGTAAAGTGTTACGGGTGTGCGTGATTTGGCACACTATTGTATTACTGCATCACCCTCTGAGCTGCACGTTTCTAGTCTATCGACAGCGTGTCCTATGCCTGTGCATAACTACAGACATGTGTATTTGCACAAGAGTAAAGAATGCACAGGAAACAGATTTTGTGGGGTTTTATATTTTGTTTTGTTTTGGGGGTTTTTTGTGTAAAATTACATTTTTATTTCTGTTTTCAGGTAACATTTTTCAATCCTGTCATAGAGAGACGGCCAAAGTTGCAAAGACAAAAGAAGATTTTCTCCAAACAGCAAGGTGAGTCGTCGCTGTGACGCCATCACATGCTCTTATTTCTAAGCCAACAGCGATGGATTATTGGTTGGCACGTATGTTTAATTGTATTCAAAGTTTTTCCAGTGGTTATACATTTATTAAGTACTGTATGAAATTTCCTCGGATCCATTACTTATTTGGTGCGTATCCCTGATTCTCTTCTTCCATTATTGTTTTCCTTATTGTGTTTTTCCCGTCTTTCACTCTCTTCGTCAGGTAAAACTTTCTTGCGAGCCCCTCAGATGAACATCAACATCGCCACCTGGGGCCGTCTGGTAAGAAGAGCCATACCAACCGTCAGTACAAACTCCTTCAGCCCGCAGGCCGCTGAGACCGGATCCAGCAGCCTGCCTGGTTCACCCACACCTAGCAGGTACACAGCCATACAGCAACCACAGACTGTATGTAAAAGATGGGTATGGCCACTGTGACATCAGTAATTTTATTTTGATCTCTGCCTTATCGTAGGGTGCTAAGTAATGAACTAATGCTAGCAAGCTTGATTAGCATCTGCATAGCTCCATAGAGTGTATGGCTGTATTGCAAAGATTTTAACTTGCCAGAACTTCTCCGACACGCTGTACCACACAATAGGTCATGTAATCAGTCGGATGATTACATTAAAACAAGTTCGCAACACATGTAAACACGCTTTTTAACCCTTTTAGACCGGTCCGTTTTGCGTAACTATTTTTAATGCCTGTAGAACTGCAACCACATAAGCTAGTGCAATAATTTTTTTTGCATATGAAACCGGAGAGTTTGTACTTACATCTTATGCATTCACCTTATCCCAGGTCACCGTTTCCTTCCACATAAAGCTTTGCAAAAGTTGCCACTTGCAGCAACAAAAACATAATATTCCAGAAACACGCTTTGCCAATCCGATCAGCTGTTCATGACACTTCCTACGTTGGAATAGACGTCAGCGCGAACTATCGTACGTCCACCATTACCTACCCGTAACCAGAAGTGACGTCATTTTCGCGGAAATTGTAGTTTTCTACCGTCAGGCCCCTAAATGCCTATCCTGGTGTTTTTAAACATCATGTTTGACTTTATGCCTTTCTGTATAGTTTCTGGGATGCTTAGAACTCAAAATACACTGTAGTTTAGTTTGATGCACATGCAGTTTTTCTTGCAAATTTGCATTATAATATTTATTTTCGTTTTTTTCTGCAGTATATAAAAATTGGTGTATCTCAAAAATAAAAATATGAAGACACTCAAATTAAATTTCCTGTGGTTGGAAACTATTTTGTGCAACTTTTTTGTATTTACAGTTTTGAGGGATAAACCTCTGAAATTTCTCTAACTATAAATATGTGTAAAAAATGTTAAAAAATAAAATAAATTAAAA
>VUQR01000022.1:2915-13496 GCA_015108515.1 Hemichromis elongatus | reverse complement strand
TTGGTGTATCTCAAAAATAAAAATATGAAGACACTCAAATTAAATTTCCTGTGGTTGGAAACTATTTTGTGCAACTTTTTTGTATTTACAGTTTTGAGGGATAAACCTCTTAGAGAAATTTAACTGGAAATATATGTTAAAAAAAAAATTTTTTTCCAATTTTTTTGTAGTTTAGTGCACTTTTTTGCTATTTATGTAGTTACTATGGCCTGAATGCATACATATTATTAAAATTTGGACTCTAACGTTTGTATTGATGTATAGCAACTTGAAGGGTTAATGCTGTAAAATTTGACATTTTTACATGGGAGTCTATGGGCACAACTTTAGTCAGTGTTGCCTGTCTGTAAAACAAACGTTTGATCGGTGCGCTCGGTAAGAACTTTTCACCACTGCTGTATTTCTGTCCTTACACAGCGACCCACTGGTGACCAAGCTGGACTTTGACAAAGAGCCCACTCCCGGGCCTAAACGTTACTCCATACCCGACGACATCCGAGAACCACAAGTGCATCACAGGGTTTCTGACAAGGAGGAAGTACAGGTATGGTTTTGTTTAAGGAATTACAAGAAGTGGTGATAAGACGCACGTGAGCTGATACAATCACAGATGCAGTCATGCTGAACTCTCTGAGCATCTCGTGTGGGTAAAAGTGCACCATGCTGGGCCTCATTCCTGTCAGCTGGAAGGAGGTTTGATGTTCCCAAACAAGTGAAATTTTAAAAAAGGAAGGAATTATAAGATTGTTACACACTGACAGAAATTGATTTTTGAAATATAAAGACACAAAAAATGGGTGACCAGCACTTCCACTGTTTACATATTTATCTCGTCTCTTTCTGTCCTTCTGATCTCCTGTTTCCCCTCCCCCCAGGATGCACTAGCCTCATTTGATTTTCTCAACAAGAGAATCAGCACGGTGATGAAGCCAGATATGGATGGAGTGGTGCACCATGAGCTCCAGCATCCTGACCTGGAGCTCACAGCCATTCAGAAAGACGCAGAGATAAGGTAAGGAGGGTCACTGCTCACTATGTATGCGCCACTTTTAAAGCTTTGAGTGAATGACTGTTTTGTGGGTTTTTTTTGTTGTTTTTATGGGGGGCAGGGGGTTATTTGAAGGAAACCAGTTCATTTCAGATTATTTTCTGACTGAAGCCACACAAAAAGTTTTTTTTTTTAAGAGATAACTGGCCCTTACTACTCAAAACCAATTGCACTGGGTTAAACACTGCCCCCTGGCTTTGGCTCTGTGTCACTGAATCATCATGCTGGTGTTTCTTTCCTTGTTTTGTTTTCCTGTAACTTTAAAGTTTCATGCAGGTTGGTTTACACTGAAATGGAGTGAGTACACTAAAGTATGCACTGGTCTCCTTGTAGGGAGGAAGAGCCGTTCCACTTCAGTCTCCAAGACTTTAAATGCGTGGCAGTCCTTGGACGTGGTCACTTTGGAAAGGTACTTTCAATATTAATGCTGCTGATATTCTTCATTACTGGCTTATTATTCTTGACATTTCTTTAAGTGCTATATTAGGAATATTTAAGTTTATATTTTTCTTAAACACTTTTTTTTCTATAGAAAATGAGACATTTGCAATGAATTTTTGGTGCACTGAATAACTTTTAGTAGCCAAATCAAGCAGGCAAAAAAACCTAAAGTGTTCATCTCCTCCACAGGTGCTTTTAGCAGAATACAAAAGCACTGGAGAGATGTTTGCCATCAAAGCTCTAAAGAAAGGAGATATTGTGGCTCGCGATGAGGTCGACAGGTAGTCATTTAAAACTCTCTCACAAAAAAACCCAATTTCAGGTCACTTTGGTGTGATGTGGTGACTCACAGAGGTTTCTCCTCTCTTTGTTAGTCTGATGTGCGAAAAGAGGATCTTTGAAACGGTGAACAGCGTCCGCCACCCGTTCCTGGTCAACCTGTTTGCGTGTTTCCAAACACAGGAGCACGTTTGCTTTGTGATGGAGTACGCGGCAGGAGGCGACCTGATGATGCACATCCACGCTGATGTCTTCTCTGAGCCCAGGGCCGTGTGAGTGACTTGTTAACGCGCGGGCAGGACCACAAATTCTCACAGCGGCACGTCGTCTAAATCTCCTCTGTGTTTTTGTACATTGGCAGGTTTTATGCAGCCTGCGTTGTTTTGGGATTACAGTTCTTACACGACCATAAGATTGTGTACAGGTAACACCTGAGAAATTTAAAGTAATATTTCAATTCAAAGCGTCAGCCTCCCAAAAGTTATTTTGTCTCTTGTTGCAAATTTCAGAGATTTGAAGCTGGATAACCTGCTCCTGGATACAGAGGGCTATGTAAAGATTGCTGACTTTGGGCTTTGCAAAGAAGGTAAATGTTATGATGATGTCAAATTGAAACTTTGAACTTGCTCCATCAGTTTTTGGAGGGACACGCGTAGATTTATTTTTGGAGTGATGGACAGCACTGTGCTGCTTTCAGGAATGGGTTTCAGGGATCGCACCAGCACATTTTGTGGCACGCCAGAGTTTTTAGCTCCGGAGGTTTTAACTGAAACATCGTACACCCGCGCCGTGGACTGGTGGGGGCTGGGCGTCCTCATCTTTGAGATGCTGGTTGGAGAGGTGAGCACGTGTTTCGTCAAGAATCAATTATTTATTTCTTCAACATGTTCCTTACGTTTGTTTTTCTTGGCACGTCTCGCTTTCAGTCACCCTTCCCCGGCGACGATGAAGAGGAGGTGTTTGACAGCATTGTCAACGATGAAGTCCGCTATCCACGGTTCCTCTCAACTGAGGCCATCTCCATCATGCGGAGGGTGTGTAGACAGACAAGAAACGGTCTTCTTGCTCCTGGGAGTAAACTTTTAACATTATATTTTTCCTCTTTGTGCTCAGCTTTTGAGGAGGAGCCCGGAAAGACGGCTGGGAGCAGGAGAAAAGGACGCAGAGGAGGTTAAGAAACATCTCTTCTTCAGGGTAAGAAGCAAAGAGAAAGTGATCACTGTGGTAAACAAAGAAAAGAATGCTGCCAATCGCTCTCTGTCTTTATTAATAGACCATCGATTGGACCGCGCTTCTGGCCAAGAAGGTGAAGCCGCCGTTCGTGCCGACCATCCAGGGCACCAACGACGTCAGCAACTTTGACGATGAATTTACCTCAGAGGCGCCAATCTTAACCCCGCCCAGGGAACCCCGAGTGTTGAACTCCGAGGAGCAAAACTTGTTCTCTGACTTTGACTACATCGCTGACTGGTGTTAGCTTCGCCTCAATCCCTTTCAAACACACTCTCTCACACACACACACACTGTGAACCAGCAAGCACAGAAATGACTTTAGATCCAATTGGTTTGTTTGTTTTTAAATCCTTAAACGAGAACAGAAACTCTTCCCTGCCCCTCATGTTTAGGGAGGAGCTTTCGGGCAGAACTCTGTGCCATTGAGAAGAAAGTCCAGATGCCTCCTGAGGATCCACACTTATTTTTGTTTGTTTGTTTTGTTTTTTTTAATCCACATGAAGAACTTTGTTTTGTTTTTAAAGGAGAGAAAAAAAAGAATTAATTCTGTTGTTGGAGAGTGAAGGAGGAGGAATGTCCTCCTGTACAGACTGCCATCGTGTCCGTTGTCTGACCACTGAGAATGTTTTCCACATGAACTCTGAGAAAATGGCAACATCACAATCGTGCTATTTAGAGTCACTGTTTTCAGATTTGTTTTTTTGACCTGTACAGATTATATTCAGTCGTATGTGTTGTTTTTCATTAGTTCCAAAGCCCTCGCCGTAGCTTATCTCACTGTAAAGCTCTGCAGCAATCACATCTACAAGTGGCGCTCATTGAATTTGAAGTGCTTAAAGCATCGTCACTGAATAGTTAACAACAACAAAACATCTTGACGACTACTACTGCTTCTTGACTTGAAAACCAAGTAAGAGTATTCACTACATATTCTTTTGGGTCTAGTGGTCCAGTCTTTGTCTACAGTCCAGTTTACCTCCTTTTCCCTACCAGTATGTTCACCTGAAGCTTTATGTCTTACATGCCACCCAAGCTCGTAAATGAGTTGCTGTGTTTTTATGAGCCAAATTCATTAAAATGCCCTTTGACTGGGGGGGAGACAAATGATGAAAAACACTAAAATTATCTTGTCTGGTGCCCTCTAGTGGCTCTGCTGCTTTTAGTGAGTAGCTGTGGAGTTGATAAAGTGTCCAATCGAGCAACATGATCAAACCATAACATTTTATGACCTGTTTTTGCTCTCTGATTCCTTCATGTCCTTACAGAACAACCATGTGTGTTGGACTTGACATTTTTTCTCTTACCTCAGTAAAGACACTAAAGTGACTCGCCCAGTTACAGCTACCGAAACCAAACTCATCCTGTCCTCCTCAAGTGTAGCAGAGGCTCTCTGTAGTTTAAACAATCTGACAGACTGAAAGTTTACATAAAGGCAGATTTAACGAGGGGGTTTTGTGCAGAGGTCTGTGTCCTCCTCAGCTGTTGCTTTGGTAATGAGAGGCTACAAAGCTCATAGTAACTTCAGGTCTCCATCCAGAAGCCATTGGAGGGCTTCCTGTTGTTCAGGTTACATGTTGTAGCTGGCGTAGGGGGCATGGCGCTGTCAGTGTGCATGTTCTGTATAAACTGACTCAAATGTTGCAGACCTGTTTATGAATCACTACAAGGGGAGGGCAGGGTATATTTTATATAAATATATACATACTGTATGTACACAATTAAGCTGAAAGCACTAATTTTATCAATAGTTTTAATTATCAACGTTTCTTAATGAAAATAGATTGTACAAAGTGTTTTTTTTATTCTTTTGCTTGTGCATGTTGTTGCCAGACACAGATACAGATTAACTTTATGGATGGTACACCAAGTACTCACAGCAGTTGCTCTTCATCTGTGTGTAAAAAAACAAAGAAAATCAAAGGCATTGTTGCCGTCGTTGTTTGTTGCCCATCATGAATGCACAAATTAAACATTTGTAACATTTGTGACTTTGTTTCTGGGTTCTTGCTTTCTGACATGTCTCAACATACACAAAGTTCAGTCTTATCCAAGCACTGACCTGGTTTAAAGAGAAGTTTTTTTGTTTTTTTAAATTACCCCCAAAAAAATTCAAACACACTAACAAAATAGAACCTGGTAATTGTCTAAAAAAAAAAAAAAAGGTGTACAGTATGAAAAACGGCCTAAAATTGAAAGTATCAGTTACACTTCCCACTTGGACATATATACATTGTACAGTATATACACAAATGAAATACTGCAAGTACAGTCTGCAAGCCATTTGTTTAAGCACTGGAATGTGTCTGCAGCACCTGTCAGACTTTGGTGTCGTCTAAGGCAGGACAGAGAAATCTTCCATCTCTAATACACACCATTTAGAAAAAAAAAAAGCAAACGCACTCTCTTTTAGGTACAGCAGAAAAGATTTGTTGCTGTACGAGAGGAGTATTCTTTACAGTTGGGGCAGTTTATCAACAGGTGTGTCAAATTTGAAGTCTGGGGGGAACAGCTCTGCAGCCCGTGGGTAGATAAGTCGATACGACTGTCTGATCGTCACATCTGCAACACCGGCGATGTCTCCAATTTCTGTGGAATAGGATGACAGACAATTCAGCCATTACTATAAGTATACGAGGAATGACGCCACTGACTGTTTGTTAACAGTAAATATAGAGCTTTAACATTCCTATGACATTAACATCAGGACAAAAACTGCACCAGGAGCTTCATGACATGGGTTTATGGCCGAGTGGCCTCGAACTAGGCTGACTGGTCGTTTCACACATGGACCAAAACCTGTGATCAGTGTTTCTAAAGCAGTTAAAGACCTATTGATCATGACCACAAGAAAGTCTGTCTCCTTGGAAGCAAAGTATAAGGAAACGAGGCGTGGATCAAGACTTAAAAATGGTGTGAAAAATCTACCTGTTGTCTAACTACAGGTCCATCATCACTCACCTTTCTGGGTCTTCTTCTCTGCAGAAGCTTGTGAAGCCATGTAGATGGCAGCTGCAGCTACAGAGATCGGGCTCCTACCAGGCACCAAATCAAGTTCTACAGCCTTCCTGGCGATGAAGGTGGCTGCCATTTGCACCTGTTTGGGTAGGCCGAGGTTGGAGCAGAAGCGGGACATGAAGTCTCCCGTGGTGATGAGGTCTACGCTGGTTTCCAGTGCCTTCAGGATAAGCTTGAAGCACCTACCGATCTCTTTTTTTGAGATGCGCGACACAGCGCAGATCTCTGCAGAGGAAAGGAGATTTTTAGGGGTCGTTGGATGGACACGTTTTACATTTTTTGAAGGTTTTATCCTTAAGCACATCCTACACTTCTGCCTCCTGACTATTCCTGTAAATAACATTCACTAATGACACCACATATTTAACATAAATAACAAACACTAGCAGTCATGTGTTAGCTTATTCCATGAAAATGTGAGTGTGAGAGCAATTTTCAGAGAATGTACATCAATATTCAGAATGTATAACCTCGGAAAATACAGGAAGAAAACACATGATTTCTTTACTGTGAATTCATTTTGTCCTAAACACAATATAGAGTTATAGGTAATCATTTCTTTTTAAAAAAAAACTATAGTAAATTACTGAAAACCACATAAGGCAAACTGATTTATTCTGACCTTTGAAGGTTCGCGGCACACCCTCTTGCCTGCAGGCGATGTACAGACAGGCTGACGCGATGGCATCGTTGGCTCGGCCCTTTAGGCTCTTCTGTTCGTAAACCTGTTTAAATAAATTGTTTGTTCTGTCCTAAAGGGGAAAAAAAGCCATTATTTACACTTTAATTTCAGTGTCATGGATTTTATGGTTCTGTTATAATTTATCTGCATGTTGACAGTGTGATGTCTGTCCTTACATGACCCTAAAACAGGGACCTCATTTCATTTTAGTTTAACAAAGTTGCTCTGAGCCTGTATTTGTGGGTCATTTTGTGGGCAAAACAGTGTATTTTGCTTCATTTTGAATCAAAATGATACGATTGTATCTGAATTAACATCTGAGTTAATGTTTAGAAACACGACGGTAGCCCACGACCGTTTTTTCTTAGAGTGAGAATATCCTCACTAGGAAAACTGCGTGTCAGCTTTAACAACAAACAAACAAACAAAACAACATCACAACACAACACAATAACTTTGACAGAAGAACAAAGGAAACAAAACCAAAACCATTTTTTTGCACATAAATGGGGGGTTTTGGTTTCTCGCTGATCTCCATTAGCAGTCTGTTAGCTTTTAACAACTCATTAGATTCACTTTTTATTTCACAGTCGGTCACCTGTTCACAATGATGACAAAAAGCAGAGGGGGTTTTCTGTGCTGAGAAATCGTCTCTGCTCTCAGTGTGACTGTTAGGCCACAGCAGAAAATCCTTTTACACATTAGTTTTTGTTACTTACTACGATGTTCCTCGGCAGGTTGATGCGATCCGCCATGGTGCTGATTTCTTTGAAGGCGTTGAGCATGGCCCGGTCAGAGCTGCTCATGGTCCTCCTGTTTTGGTACTTTGAGTTTCCAAATTCATCAAAGCTGGCAGCTCCTGTTCCCTGTGGAGGAAAACGGTGCACATTTATCACTATAATTATTTTATGTGGACCCACAGTAACGTCAAACAAAGCTAAGCTCAACTATTAAACAGTTTCCCCAAACTCAAAAGAGACATTTTAAAAAACGCTAACATTACACACAAACACAGATAAACAATATTTCATTGCCTGTAAATGAACATTTGACCACAGTCAAAAATATTACTAGCACTGGAAAGATGAGCTGCTTAAATATAATCTTTAAGCAAAAAAAAATTCAATCATATGTTTATACCCAAATTGAGCCAAAACACTTGACTTCAGCCACTGAATTTTTTTTTTTCAGCAATGTTAGTAAATAAGTATTTTGGTTTCTAATAATAATGTGCTTTGGTATTTTTTCTGCATCAGTGCAGCATTTTATTACAGTGGATCCTCGTTTTAAACATTGAAAATATTTAAATGAATTCCACCTTTGTGAAATTTCTGAGCCAAAAGTTCAGAACGCACTCTGCTCTAAAGGACCTCAAGGACCACGGTGTAGTTTCTGTGTAGCCAGGTTTAGAAGGGTTGTTAAAAATAGTGGTTATGATTTTCCTAAGGGACACGCTTTCATGAATCATCCAGTGACAGTCAATCGTCAGCATACAGTCTGCTAATATCCCACTTTTGGATGGCCTTGGATTGTCCTGGTCCAGTAGGAACTAGTACTACCTGATACCAGGTAGGTATTATCACCTACTGGAAAATTCAAAATCTGCATAGAGCCGTGCTGAGGCAACACGAGATAGTTCTAATGGAAAAGCTACTCTAGCAGCCATCTTTAAAAGAGTAAAAACAAAAGGCTGGCTTTTTATTTCAAACAGTGTCTCACCTTGCTGATCATGGTGGTTAAGTCTCCTCCATTGAGTAGTGGGTTTTGTGCATCTCCCACTCTGGATGGATCTTTCAGGGCTTTCTCATTTGAAAAAGTCCTCCACTCTGACCCCACATCAATTACACGGTCACCTGATGACACACGGTTTATTAAATGAAGATTTATTTAATACAAAATGTAATATTCTATAAACTATTAAGAGCTCAAGAACAAGTTTTTAAGCAGCGACATTCACTGTATTACAGCTTGGACTGAATGAGGCATTTCTGATGAAGCTGTGTCTTTTAAAATGTTGCATATGGTGTAATTTTCTGCAAACTGATGCTAGAAATTAAAATGCTTAAGATTTAAATTTTACTTTCAACTCAACCACCCAACACTTGCAACTTAACCTTCAGCTGCTTGTTTATCTGTTTTGAAGTCAGACTCCATCCACCGATCTGAAAAGGGTTTCTCTCTGATAGATAGAACTGACACTACAGAAGGTTTTCAGTAATTCACCAACACACATACACACAAAAGCTTTGATGGCTGTTGGTGTTCCTTGTGCCTGGTAATATTTCATCCCTCTGAAATAAGTAATCAAAAGATGGTGCAACAATATAAGCAAATTCACTCAAAGACATCCTCAGAATTTAAGTCTCAAACACTGCTGCTAGTATGTCAGTCCTCTTCTATTGTCTTTCTTTGGCTCTTCCACTACATGTTCTCCTACTACACTCCATTACTACTACTGTGGTTTTGAATATGGCTCAAATATTTTACACCAAAAAGGAAACGGTGGGGTTGTGACATCAGCAATGAGGCAAATGGTCTGAACAAGGCCATTGCATTCTTGAAGTTAATATGACCGTCTCTTCCAGGAACTGTGTACTGGAGTTGAGGATTAGATTTGATATTTTAATCCTGTTTTTCTTGCCATCCATCAGTACTCCTAATATCTCGAGGCAAAGTGACATTCATCTCCTTAGAGGCTAACCAAAGCTATGGAAACGGGAACCGAGGGCACTTAAGCTTGCATTAAAGGGCAGCGGGCGTCTCTTGTCTCCCGGCTAACCTGCTCTGTGCTGAAGGGGCTCATTAGAAGAGAGCTTGTGTGCTCCCTAAAGCTTTGTCTAATAGTAAGCATCTCATACTATATCTGAACCTTTACGCAAAACACATTCCCAGTTTTAACTCTATCCACAAGACAAAAACCTGTCATTTTACCTGAAATCTATAATTGTTAACAAAATATTTTATTTACTTATACACTTTTGGAAAATGTGATCTTGTATAGCTTGTAACTGAACTATGATGACAAAGCAAATGAGTTCAGGAAGGATGTGTGCTGAAAAAAAACTGTTAGGTTTAGTTGAGATAACAAGTACAGGAAACCAAATGCAGGATGTGTTCAGTGGAAGCTCAATATAAAACCATAAGCGCATATATACTAACCTACTACAAGGCCACACTCAGGACAGATCATGTCCCCTGCTCTATAGTCCTCCACCAGACAGGCATCGGGGTGGTTAGGACACTGAACTCTGGGAAGGGACAAAGCATCTGCGCTGTAGAAACAAACAGATAAAAGGTCAAAAGCAAGAAAAGTTTTTTTAAAAAAGGCAAAGATAAGGAGGGGTAGATAAAGAAGAATTTATCCTCAAATTCATGACACTAAACAAAATGTTTACCCACAAATTCCAAGATTCAAACAGCCAATTAATAAAAGTCGAAGAAAAAAATGGAAAAATAACACCAACTGATCTGAGAGGGCAAATTTACATACATACAGACTATGTGAAAGTCTAAATATAGTTCACCTTTTCAGTTTCCCTTCCCTTTTTGTGTTTGAGAAGAACAGCCCAACTGAATGTTCACCAACAACACATCTCAGAAAGTAAGTAACAGCATCAAAAACACAAAGTTAGCAGCTAGCAACAGTGCTTTAAACACGAGGCTGTTTTGGCGACAGGTTCATCTCACTGTTCTGATCATCTTTAAGACACACTAGTGTTCAAAGGTTTTAGGTCAGTCATAAACCTACTGGGTTTTTTGTGTGTGTTTTTTAACTGTGTAACAAAACAAAGGGCAAGGAACAGGACAAGACATGGGAACAATACACACACAAAGTAATATACTGGTATAAACATTAATATGACAGTGTGTGTGGGGGGGGGGG
>VUQR01000021.1:0-11712 GCA_015108515.1 Hemichromis elongatus | reverse complement strand
TGCTAAAAACGGCGCTCTTGAGCTATTGTGTTGGAAACTCAAACCATCAGTTTGGAAAATGAATTAAAATAAATTAAAAGGTGGCTTTTTCAAAGATAATCAGAAATTTGGTAGCTTCTTCCAACAGAAGTGCAACGTCTCATCAGATGACTGGAAAGTTGAATACAAATTTTTATTAACTAATTACCACACAACAATGCACAAAACAAATTTTATAAAAACGAAATATTTCACTACTCACCCTGTGATCATAATCCTTCACAGATTTCATTGGAAATTAGTAAAATAGTTAGTGAGTAACAAATAATTGCCCTTTTTTCCCAAATAAAATGCGTATCTAGTAGGCCTTTCTGACTAACTAGCTTCATTTCAACCAAACCGATGCCTGTGTAAAGAATGTCGGTCTCTAAAGTGGCAGGTTGAAGATGTAACGGAATAATTAGCGGATAGTGCCACTGACACAAAAGATGGATACTTCCATTGTATGGGCCTCAGCAATGAGATGAAAAGAATGTCAACCTATTTTTAAATGTCACTGTCTCTTTTTGTTCTGAATCCCTGCTCTACTTTGTGCCACAGATCTAAACTGGGTCAACATCACATGTGGTGCCCCGGTGGGCTCTTCAGTGTGTGTACATGTGTGAGTGTGTGCATGCGTGCGAACATGTGTGCAAGTGCTTCGAGCCCTGACAATGTGCATCTTAGCATAAACCAGCACTTGGGAGGTGGTGTCTACAGTTTACCTCGGGTGAATCCCAAAGGTAGCTAAACAGCTATGAATTCATTTTTTCTTGTCTCACTTTGTGTTGTCTACACATTATCTACAGATTGTTTAAGTCTGTTATCATTCTTAATTTTAGAGCGAGCGAGCTCTGGCTAGCAATGACACTCACACACTCAGTGTGTTTGTCTGGTTTGAATCCATAGTGTGCTTCTTCATTGCATGCGCTTTGCTGTTGTGAACTGTAGTGCAACAGTGAGACGGGGGTTGCCTTGTTGGAGCTTTCAGATTAATAGGCACTGATAATAACACACACAATTCACAGCGCTTTTGTCCTTAATGAAGATGGATCTAGCTGGGCCTGGCGGTGCACAGGCACTTGGGGTGGCAGCCTGCCAGTCACAGCCAAGTGACATCTGGGAACAGCTCGGTGAAAAGGGTGGGATGGAGCGTCACTAGAGAGTACAATTTCATAACATTATCATGTTATATCATAATCCATTGTTGGTGGCTCATAAGATTAATGTCGGAGCCGGCAGTTATCACTCTTTTTGTTTAGACTTAATGGTCATAGTGAATTATTCATTTCATTTCATTGATTTGCAGTGCAACTCATGCTGACAAAGTTGACAG
This sequence comes from Hemichromis elongatus, assembly GCA_015108515.1. Lineage (NCBI taxonomy): Eukaryota > Metazoa > Chordata > Actinopteri > Cichliformes > Cichlidae > Hemichromis > Hemichromis elongatus. The sequence continues at coordinate 10,358 of VUQR01000021.1, read as the reverse complement.
CGCAGGTTGACTGATAGCGAGTATATCTAATCTGACTGTGAGGTTAGGAAGAATGGGGAAGGAAAAAACCCCATTAGAAACAAGATAAAGTTACGTGTTGTTTAAAATAAGGCCTTGCCTCTTGTTTGGTGCGAAACTGACTAAATGAAACTGAATAAATATTTTTGAAATGGTTAACATTGGTTAAGGGATGGATGCCAGACTGGGTCAGGGGTTTAATCCCTGTAAGATATTAGAGCTCATTAGACTTTGGCTGCAACCAGTATTTGTGTGAGAAGACAGGTGGGTGCTAAGGTCACTTTCTCTGGCAGCCGTGGCAGGCATCACAGGGCAAGCATTGATGGGTAGTGGCATTGCCTCCTGTTGCATCAGTAATAATGAACAGTGACAAGCTCTCCACAGCCACAATAAATCACAGGCCACACTGGAGACACTGAAGACCAGGCTCGGAGCATGCTTTCTCTTCAGCACGGTGTCAGCGTTGACGAGCAGACTGACTCGGTGGCTAGCAGAGGCGTATCTCTATCACTCATTCACAGATGCTGCACTGTTATCGCACAAAGTCGACCCCTTCAGGTATTAATGGACGCTGGTTAGCATGTACAGCTGTCCCTCAGGAATATTGGGCTCTTACTGGCTGCTTTATAGGTACTGTGACTTTTTAAACAACTACTACTGTTGCAGAAATAATATTAATAGTCAAAGCATATACTCTAGAGATCACAAGGTGTGTGGGTTGGGGTTTGTGGAGAGTTACATCCAAGGGCTGATACTGAAGCAGGAAAAAATGTAGAGGAGTGTCTGTTGAATAAAGTGAGAATGGCTCTTTTTTTTCCTCACTCCCCATTCCCTTTGCCTTTACCTCTTTGGCAGCCACACTAGCCATGTTTGATATCTCTCCACTGTGTTCTGCAGCTCTGCAGATTCCCTTGTCTCATTTGCATTCCCTTAAAGCACACTTCCATTAAAGTCTCCCCCTGTTTTTTTGTCTCTTCCCTCTTTCCTTCTGTTTCTTCAAATAGGTCTTTCTTCACTGGGTTGCTCTTTTGGAGAGAGTCTTATTCCCTGTTGACTACACAGCCTATCCCTGCTCTCCCTGAGTCAGTAATCAAACACATTGGCCCTAATACACAGGCCATTACAAGAGCTCTGATGTTCCATCTGCACACAGACGGCACAATGGTGTCATTATATAAACAGCCCTGCTGCTGCAGCCAGCAAGATACTACCACACCAGAGCTTCGCCCTTAACTGACCTACCCCAGTAAATGGAGGTATTGGGATGATCTGACCTGAATGTGCTTGTGTAGCTGCTGCTAGCTTAACAATATTATCCATCCTAAATTACTGCTCTTGTGTTAACATTACAGGAGGCTATCAGTTCTCACTACGGTTAACCAAGTGGGCTGCTCAGCATCAATGCAAATGCAATAAAATCAGGTTTGTTGTGTAGGAATAATATCTAATGCTATTATGTTGTCTTTGCTAGCATGCTAGCTTCACCAAAAAGGATTAGGGAGATTAACGATGGGCCCAACTGGAGGATAACAATGAAGAGGTTGGGAGGGCAGCAGTTTGTTCAAGGTGCTATCAGATGTTAAGTGTACAGAGCTCATATTGTATTTTGTGGAAAATGCCACAATTCATATGAAATGAAAATGCCAGGATTTCATTTTCTTTCAAGTCACTTTTTCTCCGTATAGCAAAAATTCAGTTCAATTCATTCAATGTAAATAACACTGAGATTAAAAGAAATTCTTTCTACCAGATTGATATGATTGGATGTTCTCCGTTAATTATTAATTTTGACATGCAGATGTAACTGTTAAGTCCGAGTACCAATTTGGCTAATTTGGGTAATCATTTAATCATTAAATTTGACTGTCATACCTCAGCATCTTGGAAGACAGATTCGTCAGTAGAAGTACAGACTCCCACTCAGCAAAGCTTGATTGCAGATGGTGGTGGTAATGATATTTCATGCTATGTCTGGTACATTTCGAAAGGAAAAGTAGGATAATTATATTCACTTTGGCGAGTGATTAGTTTTATGGAGGTGAAGAAGTAATTAATGAATTCTATCTCATCCTAATTTATTGTTACACTTCCTTGTATGGCTCCCTCTTGCCTAACTCAAGAGAGTACAAAGGAGTATCGAGTGTGACAAAGCTTCGGCACCAATGAGTCAGAGGGAGAATTACTTAGAGGCCCCCAGGCAAAGCACAGGTTTTTGTCATTCTTTGCAGTCTCATCATACTATACACAATACGGCATAGATAACCTCTGCTAATAATACTTTCCTCTGAAATGAAGTGCCTGCCTTGGACATGACTGATACCAAACCCAAGCAGCACGGAGTAAATACAACATCTATTTGTTTTCAATTTATTCCAATTTAAGCGCATGTCTTTTTTAACTGAATTTTTACTTGATTACAAATATTTAATGCAGCAGTTTGCATCACTTTCTGATTTGTAAGTGAGTGATTGCCATTCAGTTTCGCACGCTCGGCTGTGTCGGTTGCTAGGAGGCAATCATTTCCTTCATAGCGGGAGCTTTGCTACTGAACCAACTATTTGTTGTTGAAGCATCTGAGGCATAAACATCAATCCTAATAGCATGGGAAACGCTGGTGCTTCATCATCAGATGGAAAGGCTTCTCTTTGCATGAAGAAACTGACCGTCATAATTTATGACTGTCAAATCTTTAAATCAGTCACGAGTGTTTTCCCAGCTGAATAAATTTGTGTTTGTGTTTTCATGATCCCCGCGTCGCCCCCCATTGCCCTGCATGATTTTGGCTTGTTCTCTCAGCATACCTCATTTTCGAATGCACTGAAATGCTAATTGAGATGTTAGGAGGTCCCAGAACACTTTATGTGGGTACAAGCTATTTTTGGAAACCTCATAGAAAATTTGCTTTAAAAGCTGCAGCGTTAGTCCTATCAAGTTGGAAAACTTTCTGCCAAGGCGTTGGCCAGTCACACGCGCGCACACACGCACGTAAAGTGAATTCACTCACACTTATCATACTTGTCTCCTCCACCTTGATATCAACTTCTCTTTTGTGGGAGAAAACAAGAGAGAGAGAAAGCCTGAAGCTGTAGCAGCTCTGAGAGCTGCACCAGCTTTTCTAATTATGCAGCAAAAACTGTCTATGTAAACTCTTTGTTCTTCAGTCTTTTAATTCTGGTCAGGTAATGTCACTAAATGCCTCTTTCTTCTGCACAGAAATGATTTGAGTGATGGGGTTAACATGAACGGTTCATGTGACAGACACACACACAGCTTTTAACATTTCCCCCACTCTGCACTGAAAGGACTTGTGTCACCGTGTTCTTGATGAGCATGTCTGCTAAAGCAAACAGATTCTAATGATCATGGTGATTATCGTAATGATCCAATAGAAGTGGATAATGAGGTTATTTGCTTTGGATCAAGGCGGCCTGTAAATTAATAGCTAAAGAAACAGAGTGTAGCATGTGAAACAAGATAGCAGATCTGCGTACTTAAATGTAAATCTGCTACGTTTCCATTTAGACAGCCACATTTTGTCTTTGTGTTAACACAAGCGATCGCCATTTGCCAGGCTTTGCTTTATTTGTCATTTTTCTCACCTTTACACCAGTGCTCTGAAATTGTCGTCCACTCTCGCTTTTTGTGGGTTCCAGTCTCATAGGGGTATGATGTTCTGCTCTATTAGAAGAGAAACAGTGATGATAATAATGGTGGATGTGATCAGTGCAAAAGGGCAGGCTTTGGCCTCAGGCATGTAACATCCCCCAAGTAGGGAGCGCATGAAGAGAGAAGACACCCATCTCACACCCTCCAAAGAGTCCTAACCTTCCTTCACCCAGAGGCACGCTGACTCATAGACACAAGCAGAAGAAATACTTTATCCTTTGCCTTTACTTGTCCATTTTTACTATTCCTTTTGCTGTTCTCACTTGGCTATTTTCAGCTGTTTCCCCTCCCATTCGCTAGAATTTATTCTCCCTGTACAGAAAGTCATCCTTCACTTCCCTTTCTCTTTTTGTTCTTTATTTGTTAGTTGCTCGGTCTGTGTGATACTTCCTCTCGTTTCATTTCTTGATCACGTCGTTCCTTTGTTTTGTCATGTCTTTTTGTCTCATTTCATTCACTTTGGCCTTGCATTCTTCCTTTATTCCTTCTGTTCTCCCTCCCCATCACACTGAAAATGAACATTTCATAATGCCAGCTTTCTTTTTTTTTTTTTTGTCACAAAATAAAACCAATTTATCCACCCTGCTCCCTCTCTCCTTCTCTCCCTCAATCACCAGCCTTGCCTCCCTCCTTGCTCTCTTTACCCGGCCCTCTTCAGAGACCACAGGAGAGCTATTGTGGAAAAGCGCAGAAAGAAGCACAATCAAAAGAAACAGGAGAAAAGACAGATTTTTCTTACATTGAAGCACAAATGTTGGTAGGAAAAACAAATGCTTGTCATTGCACTGAATGGAATCACTTTTTGACCATCAATAATAAAGCGAGATTGGGGATGAGGTGGGGGCTGCGGGATAGCTGGAGAGTAAATGCCACGAGAGCTGTGGAGCAGAGTACTACATTGCATGTCCATTGCTGTTTGTTTACTGCTCATCTACTTTTTCTTTGTCCCTCCTGCCCTCCCTCCAAGCATGTCCTTTTCTCTCAACTGCTGATCATAGAGGGTGGTCACACAACACTCAAATTAAGGCACAAGCTGCATTAGTGCAGAGGTTGTGTGTGTCTGAGTGTGTTGTGCATACAGTGTATGATAGAAATAAACGCTGGTGCAAAGAACAGCTGCTGTGAATGTGCTTGCCACTCTGTTCTTCTTTTATTCTCTCTCCCTCTTTGCTGTTTGCTCTCTGCATCGCTCTCTCTCTGTCTTGCTTGTACTCTGCGATATCCAACATACTAATCCATGCAGCGACACCCAGGCAGGTTGTGGGCCTGCACTGCCACTGGGGAAGAGGTTAAATATCAGAAAAGGTCACGAAAAGGAGGGGCTGGAGAGGTCGAAGGAAAAACCAAATCAGCGATGATAAAGAGAGGGGCGAAGCCGCTCACGCCCTGCCGTCTTTGCTACCAGATGAAAAGCACTGCCATGCCTGCATGATGCTGTGTGTGTGTTGACATATTTAGCAGGATGAAAAGCTTTGATAAATGAAAAATGCAGGGACTTTTATAATCTCAACTGTCTGTTTTGTATTTTGAGTTCATGTTTATAATCAAGATTAGGATTATATTTATTTTTGTACAGATACACGCATAGTATGATAAAACATTTCTCTGAACTATTTGAGGATGTCACATAGTCTGCAATATGCACTAAATCTGTCATCTTAAAGATTTATCACAATCATACATTTTTATCTTTCATCTTTCGTGTGTGATTAAGTGAGATATATTTTCTTGCATTTGGAAAGTTTGGCTCTAGATTAGGGTTAGGTTTTTTTTTAATCTCACACAAATAAGTGCAGCAAAAACTCCAATGTTTGGAGCAAAGCATCCTGCTCATGGTGTTGGCAGCACCACCACACTGTCATACTGCAAAAAGGTGCTTGAGAAAGAAATACAACCAGAAAAGCCAAAGCACTGAAACCAAATCCAGACTTAACAGACCATACCATGGAGCAAGACCGTCCATGATGTCCCCACCTCTACTAGAGCCCCAATGCCACATACTGCAGACGTATCCAAAGGTTTTGTATCCAGACCCTGATGAGTCACAAGTGTGTATTTCGGTGGTGTTCTTGAGTGGACTTAAATAATATTCGGTATGCGTTATGTTATGTGGTTGATTGGTAGTTAGACTAAAGTGCGTCCTGAGTATAGAGCACATGCTCAGAAAATGAATGGAGTCAATAAAGGCTCCATACAGTATCCCATCGTGTGTGTTGTGTGTGAGAGAGCATGTGTGTGTAGCATGCAGTAAATGAAATAAGACAAAGCAACTGGCTCCCCTATAAAACAAACAAGCACTCATACAACACAAAGAGATGTAGACCAATCTGTTTGCTCCTTCAGCAAACTCAGCAGGAGCAGTGCTAGCTATAACGATACCATCTTTACTGCTCTCTGCCGTCTAGCCCCTGAAGGGGCAGAGCAGGCTCCACTGTCAAAAAATCAGGGCTCAAGTTCCAGATTGTGATTTATTTCATTAGGCAAATGAGATGTGTGAGCCCCGCAGCCCTGCTGACTGAGTCACCACTTTTCACTGTCTCGATTTGTATGCATGCCCGCAAACACAAACACACGCACACATAGAGAAGACATGCATTTTTCACGTGAAAATAACTCTGTTAACAGCCCCAAAACATATGTAGCAAGTCTGATTTAATCAAGCGTCCAAACACTTGAGAGTGATGAGCTGGTAGTGGCAACAGCTGTTGCCAAGCCATCTTGCACAAAATGGCCTCCGATTTCCCCACTGATCATACTACCTGACCACCACAGGGGGAGCCCCTCTCCTCTCCTCTCCTCTCCTCTCCTCTCCTCTTATTTAAATTCTGTACAGAGAAGAAAAAATAATTTCCTGTCATTTGACGTATGCACATACAGAATTTTAAGAAGCTCCTAATTCTGTGTTTTTTTTCTTTCTGCTTTGCCTGCAGGTTCACCCTCAAGGTGGGTGTAAGCTGAGGAAGTGCCCCCCAACTCACCCGTGCCTGCTGACCACCTCTGACCACCTAGACCAGTTCCTTACACTTGTCAGCCTCAAGCATGGCTCTTGCGGTCTGGATCGTCCTCACTTGTGCTGTGGCTTCCAGCAACATTGCTCCATCCTCACAGGGTATGTAATATTAAAATTCTCCAGTGTTGTCTATATGATGACGAGTGCATGTGTGTGGGTCTGGATTCAGATTGTGTTTTAATTCAACGAGCCAGCTTAGACTGTTTTACACACCGTAAGCTCCTGTTGGTTTCACCGTTACTTGTAGCTGGCCTGGCCCGAGGTTACTGCAAATGAGGATGCAATATTTATACATGTGATGAAGGTTGTAAGTGTATTGACTTGCTGACCAGGCTAGAAAAGCTGCACTTCATTAACTGAACTCTCTTTCCAGGAGACAGAGAGAGAGAGTGTGTATCAGCAAGGTGGATGTGAGAATGTCAATAAAATTTCTTGTCATCTTGATGTTAGTTGGAGCGTGGCAAGAGAATAAGGGGGAATCCGTGCATGTAATGGTGCCATATGTGTGACCTCCTTGAATGTGCCATGTACCATAAGATGTTTCGTTTTGTGTTGCATGTGCGCTAGCTGTTGTAAGCCTGGCAGCAGGTGACCTGGATGGGATGAAGTGATGCTGGAGGGTGTTGTGTATTTGTTGGAAGATGTGTATGAGGGAAGGAACGGGAATTGCAGGGGTAGGCAGCGGGCCGAGGAGGGAAAGGAGGGGCTGCTGGGTGTCCTGCTAGTGGCCTGCCACACAGACAGCAGCACACCATCTGCTGTATGTTCTCCGTCAACTCTGTGCCAATGAGCCGCTGGGTGATGGACAGCCAGAATGAAGAGGAGGAGCTTAAGGACACATGGTTACCACAGGGAGGAGCTAGTGATGAAGGAAGTGGGAAGCAGTAAGGTGTGTTTTCATACTAGTGTTGGTCTCAGTATTGGTTTTAACATTCCCCCAGTAAAAGCTCTGATTGGACAGGCGTGGTTCTAATTTGAGAAGTTTTTTTCTTCTTTGCTTGCATCAGATCACTGTAGCCCATGTTGTGTTCCATTAGGCTGCTGGCATCATGTTGCTTTGTATTTTACTTGTGGGTGTATATATTTTTATGAAAATAAGCCTCCACCTATCTGTGTGACCTGGCACTTTGGGAATAGTAATAATACAGCAATAGTCAGTCACAATCGCCATCAACGCACAGGCAGAACATTTGGTTGGATGAAATTAAGAAGATTTTTTTTTTTCTATTAAAATCAGGCACATCGCACATTTACATTGGCTCATGTTCACCCACACTGTTTTGGTGCACATAATTTTGGCAGTCAAATTTTGGCTGAAATTCATCGTCTCTTTTATAGTGTGACCAGAGGAGCAGGAGAGATAAAGAAAGGAGAACAAGGGAAGTAGAATTTAAAGGAAGAGCGCAGGGTTTTGATGTGGTGAGATCTGCTGAAATCCCTCTTAGACTAATCAAAGCTCATTTGGAAACCTGCATGATCATCACACATGGCTTCACAGTCTAATGTGTACTCCCTGCTCCTCCTCCGTGTCCCGACTAATCTTCGATGCTTTAACCTCACTCTGCTCCTGGCTGCACATTCTAATATTTACCCTTAACACACACCCATTTATTCTCCTCTGGAAGTAGCTCTTTAGTGCAAATGTTCTTAACCAGCATGAGCTCTGTACACGTACGCCTCACATAGTGAATATTTATCCCCTTAAATCACTGTGCAGTTTTTCATTTGTCTTTGAGATCCATTGGCTGTGTGAGACAAAAAACAATATTTTCATCTGTGAATACAAACTCATACTAACACAGGCAAATAAAGTCATAATCATACTGGCGTATAGAAAATCCCCCCACCCCTTTGTCCCGGCAGTCTCCCTGACAGCCTGACATGCGTACCTTGACAAACAGAATGTCCCGCTGATTCCACAGAATGCTTGAGAATGTACCACCCTTCATACACAGTGCTGCTGATCTGAAAGCCCATTAGGCTTGCTTAATGTGGCAGGCATTGCAGGCAGCTGCGCTGTACGTGATGAAGCCCTGACACAGAACTTTCATTTAGCACAGCGTAAAGCGTTGCTGTGTGCATGTGTATTTGTATTTATGTGCACCAGTGGTGGCAGGAAGACCATTACAAGGCTATTTGTAGGTCCTTTCAGTCTGCAATATGATGGGTATGAATTTGCAAGCATACAGTATAGTGCATAATGTGCCTGTATGTCCATGAGTGCATAGTGATGTGTGCATGCGAGAGTCTGTATGGATCTTTGTGTTTATGCAAGAGTGCTGACATATCCAGATAGATGTGTGTATGAGCCTTTTTGTGTGTATGTGTGTCTGTGTGTGTTTGTGTGTGCCACTCATACCAGGATGGCAGTGCCAGCTGACTGGTTGAATCTGTTCTCATCTCCCCTGTATTTAAGCCTTTGCTCTCAGATCAGTCGTGTGGAAAGGCCCCTGGTCCTTTAGTGCACACGCAGACATTTTTATCTGTCTTCCCCTCGTCTGCCTGGCTTTTTTTCTTCCCTGCCTTTTCCCCTGAACACTAGCTATTATTTAAGGATAGGGGACTAGCTGTTTTTACACATCTTCTCAACAAAGTGCTTAGTCTCTCGACTGTTCTCCGAGGGTGACACAATGTTTGAATGGGGACTGTTCTCAGTGTATGCTTTTGCTTTTTGTAATGCAGGGCTCGGTAGGGTTTTTTTTCTCTTTTTTTGTCCACTGAGGGCTACATAAAGAATTCACTATGCTGTTGCAAGCCAGATGCTTTTTTTGTGACGGAGCTGACAGTTTTTTCCAGGTCCAAATGTTGCCATATCCTAAATTTAAAAGTGGGAGCAAAGATTTTAAAAAAAATGAGTGACTGAGGGTCTTAAAATCCAATATTGAATTTGCACAGTTAAAGACACATCTTTCAATCCTGCATAAATATTGAAATTGTAATTTTAAAACAGTGACCTACTCATAAATTCATAAGAGCTGACTCTGACAGGCTTATGCCAATAATATCTTTACAGGAGGCAATAAAAGAGTGCTACTAACACAGCTTTTTGTCACTGTGTACTTACCTAAACAGCATTCCTAAACTTTGAGGCTTCACAAGCAGCATTTTTTATTTCCTTATTCTCTTCATTTTGTTAACTCACAGCTCTACACTTTTTGCTTGAGTATATGTCAAGCAGAGCACTGAAGCTGTGCCTTGGAATTAGTTGATTCGATTCAGTTGCATTTAAATGAGTCCATGACGGGAACACAGTAAAGATCCCTTCCATGTTGAAATTAATTCTGAATGCAATTAATTTGCATTCATAAACACTTTTAGATCTATAAAGTCACTGCATCATTCACCAAAGTCAGTGCTCTACCTCAAAGATAAAAAAAAAAAAAGTGATTGACTGCTGTGACAAAAATATATTAGTTTTTCCTTTGCTTCACTTGAAGTGTCACTACAACTGTCATAGTGGTTTGTATGTTCTTGCTCGTATGTAGTACGGTAGCCACTCGCTATTTTTTATGGCTGTATCTAGGCACTCACTGCACATCTTTGTGGACAGAGATCTGAGACATGAAATGTGTGTGTGTGTGTGTGTGTGTGTGTGTGTGTGTGTCTGAGTGTGCTCGGCCTGTGCCGAGGCTGCGACCAAACCACAGGCTGGTGTCCTTTACAG